>JAGDYQ010000108.1:2086609-2114109 GCA_021962125.1 Bulinus truncatus | reverse complement strand
TGCCCCCTATATTATAATCGTGGGCCCTGGGCAAATCACCCTCATAGGCTTATTTTTTTAAGAGCCCCCCCCCCCCATTGCAGTCAGGGCTTAAGGTTGTCGGCTGTTTTACTAGTCCATAAAAACGGCATATTACGTCAGTAGTATTGGCAGGCGAAATGATGACAATGGGTTCATTTCTGGCACATTAGGCTCGAAATCACTTTTAAATTTTTGGACTCTTAGCTTATTAATCAGAACCAAATCAAAGGTTACTATGGGCCTAAAACTAGTAATCCGAAAGGAGCTGATTTTGGCAACAAAATGAAAAATCTTACCACCTCAGCCCCGTAGCGTGAAAATTTTACAGCAGGGGCCAGGCATTCTACAACAGGGGCCAGGCAATAGCAGGGGGGGGCAGATAATACATTTTACTAAGTAGAGCAAATAAGCAGGGGGGGCAGACAAAACGCAGGGGGTGGCCGGGCCCCCCTGCCCCCCCCCCCGCACGCTACGGGCCTGTACCACCTGTGAAATATATTAGCGCACTTTTTTATTTTAGTCTATTCTTCATGCTACTAGATGGCCGAGTGGTGTAGATACTCGACTGTCAACCTGAGAGTCGTGGGTTCGATCCTCGGTGAGGCCCATGAAATTTTTCCAGGTGAAATTTGGTGCAAAGTCGTCCCACAAGTCCACCCAGCTTTAAATGGGTACCTGACTTTAAGTTGGGGAAGTAAAGGCGGCTGGGCGTTGTGCTAACCACACAATCCCTTCATATGCCGAGGTTATAGAAACAGATGAATTCTACACTTCATCTGCCCCGAAGGCCCGTTAGGGCTAAGAAGGGAACTTTACTTTTTATATATTTTTTAAAGATGATATTAATTTGTCGTTGCTTA
The DNA here is from genome assembly GCA_021962125.1 of Bulinus truncatus. Taxonomy (NCBI): domain Eukaryota; kingdom Metazoa; phylum Mollusca; class Gastropoda; family Planorbidae; genus Bulinus; species Bulinus truncatus. The sequence continues at coordinate 2,113,228 of JAGDYQ010000108.1, read as the reverse complement.
AAGGACAATGGACATTGTATGAAAGCTTAAAAGATTGACTCGTAATTTATTTCCGAAAACTTTCGTAAAAATTGAGCCGATAATTTTTAACTTGCTCTTGTCTGTGTTGTAGCATTTCCGGCGTTGGCGGCATTGCAGATAACAAATACATGTAGCAAAGATTTAGCTGTCAATTATATTGTAAGTTACAAATTATGAAAGTATTTGCTGTATATAAAACAAAAATGCCCCAGATTGAACATCCATTATCTTTTTCAAGTGCACAATGTTATATTACACTTACAAACTTTAAGATCTTTATAACTACCCTTTGAATCTGAAACTGAAATTTTAGTTTGGAGTGGTAATTAATATAGATACAATATAAAGTTACACAGATTGATACTATGTCTGCTTAAACTAATTACTTTCAGTTCCATATGTTATTATTTTTTTTGTCCATAATGAAATTTAGGATGAAAAATACTTTTTGTTCCTTGTTAGATACAGGGAAAATTACTAACAACTGGAAAATAAATAGCCTGCCCTACTCTTACAAAAGCTCTGCTTGGGGGAGGGGAAAATAAAATTAAAAAAAAAAAAAAAAAAAGGGGGGTGGGGGGGTTAAAAAAAAATAAAAATATAAAAAAAAAATTAAATTTAAACAATGTTCATACTATAGCAAAAGATCCAGCTGTGCTGTTTTCTATTGCAGATAACTTTTCATGTAATCTACCAAATTTATCTTTCGAGGGCCAAGAAACATTTTTATATGAATTTTCTAAGCGACAAAATGATTAAAATAAAATAATTAATAGTATTGCTTTGCATGTCACTTAAATAAGATTAAAATATAATATGAATCATTTATGAAAACATTAATTGTTTTAGTTAAACTGTGCCATAGTCTGTGCAAGCATATGACTTAAAATACCAAAGACTCTATATCTATTTATTTTACAATTCAATTTAAATATATATAGAGATACTTATACTTTTTTCTATTGATGTTTAAAAAACTAGTTTGATTGTATTTTATTCAGGCATATTGTGCAAAATTAGAAACTATGAATATTCCTATGTGCTAAAATAGAAACCTTGTAAATTCCTAACATGCATACTTATGTACATACACACACATACATACATACTTATTAAGCGTTTGTTTATAAAATATACTTAAGGCGTTTTCATTTGATTAGCAGAATTTTAAATATCATAATTTATATTTTCTATTTAGATTCCATGAATTTCATATTATTCTATAACTTTTTTTAATCTCAATTCTAGAGCCATTTTCTAATCTTCATGCTTTTTTAACCCAAAAATTTTCCTTAAATTCTGTTCCTTAAGAATTTAATTGATGCTAACACAAGCAGAATCCTGAGATGATAATAATACCTTAATAACAGTTTTTTTTTTTATTTAACTATTCTTCAAAAAGTTAAATTTTTTTGGCAGCACTCTTTTTGATACACAGCTATGTATTGTCATATAGCATAGAATTGACTTCTCAGTAACTTTTGCTTTGTCCATGAAATGTACAGTATATCATAGTATATGTTAAAGAAAGGCCATGCTTTCAGCAGTTGGAATTTTTTTTAAAATGTCTTTGTTGTCCTCAATTTCAAGGTCTTTAGTGTTTTGTATGTCTTGGGTGATGTTTTATAAATGAACCAGATACAATAAATCTTCCAGTACTAACATCTTTTTTTTTTTTAATCTTCATATTATTCCATGGCTGGTGTAGTGTTTAAGAGCCATTTAGTATCCAGCTTCATTGTTTTAAAGTCAATTCACTAGACAGTACAGATGAGCTTTGTCTCATTTACAATTTCAAAAGTTTTCACAAATGGAAAGTGAAAAAGTATAATTCACGTGACAGTGACTTTTGCCTTTGTTGGTTATTTTAAATTGGATTCTATATGAACTGTTTATTAATGTCGACTTTTTCTTATTATCAGGCTAGAAATGACTGTGGGCAATCACCGTCCTCGTTGTTTCTTTGACATCAGCATCGGAGATAAAGCAGGTAAATATAATAGGACAAGTGAAGTTCAAATTTTAAAGCGATTATTTCCCCCATTTCAAGGAGATATGCATTCTAAGAATAATACTTTATCGGTCACTATTGGTTAATATTTTTTAAAAAATAGGTTTCAAAAAAAAAAAGAAAAACTACCCAAAGGTTTAAAAAGGGTTAAGAGTTAGACGTCAGATCAACAGTATATACTGGTAGCTGTGCTATCCTGTAAAGATAAATAAATATATATACTATTTGTAACTCAAAAAGCAGACATGAAAGATAAAAACTGAAAATATATTTGGAAACAGCATGAAAAACTTATTTATGTCTCTGGTATTTTAAAAAGAAACATTTTTTGTACACTTGTGTAATCTGTTATGGAAAAAACCAGCTTAATGCATTCTCTATATACTTGTTCCCACATTCTCTACATACTGCACAGAAAGTAAGTCTTCAAAGCTTAAAATTCATTTAGTCTCATAATTGTAGTCTTTGACTATGCCTGTTCTTCCCATGGAAGACATGATCACGCTTTGAAGAAAAAATGGAATCTAATTTGTCTTTAAGATGTGCATTAAAAATATGTACTTATGCATTCTGCACTTTTTTCTTCTCCCAGTTGGCAGAATAGTTTTTGAATTGTTTGCCGATGTCGTACCAAAGACATGTGAAAACTTCAGAGCTTTGTGCACTGGTTTGTATATTTACTTTCCTAATACAACTATAATTCTGTAGTTAATCTTAGTCATTTTTTTATTGGTTTTATTTTATTTTTTAAAATTAACATTGTTGCTTTTAATAACAAGGTGAATGTGGAATTAGTGAAAAGACTGGAAACACGTTACACTTCAAGGGAGCTTTGTTTCACAGAATTGTCAAAGACTTTGTTATTCAGGGAGGTGATTTCACAAAATGCAAGTTTCCTTTCTATCTAATATTTATCATCTTTTTTTTCTGTGGAAAAATATTTTTGTATACAGTATAGATACGGTATTGAATGTTATCACTTTTTTTATAGTTGATGGAACTGGCGGAGAATCCATTTACGGTGGAGTGTTTCCAGGTTTGTAACCTTATTACTAGTAACTTTCTTTATACACACCTATTGCTGGCAGATGTCATCCATCTTGTCCTTTGACCGTTATCTGTTTAATTATTCTCCTCTTCTTTGTTCTAATTCACTGAACTGTTGTAACCTAAATTTCATGACATGAAACTTGATAATAGAAACATGCTTTTTTTAATATTTCTAAAATAATTTGAATGATTATTTATATGCATGACCATATGTTTCATGTTAAAATGTCTACTTGTTCATTTTACAGATGAAAACTTTCAACTTAAGCATGACAAAGAATTTCTATTGTCCATGGCTAACAGGGGGAAGGATACAAATGGAAGTCAGTTCTTTATGTGAGTACTTCTGTCCAAGTTGAGCAGTTTGTTCAGTGTCTTTAAGTAGAAAATTTCACAAAGCATTTAGAAAAATTATGTCAAGTTTTGACCAAGTAGACAAATTAATGTCGATGGATGAGTAAATTTACTTGCAGCTTATGGAGAAGACTTAAATTACAATTGTTTTTTTGTTGTTTTTTGTTGACAGAACAACAAGGGCCACTCCCCATCTGGACAAGTACGTTTTTGCTTTTCATCTCACTCTCATACAGTATTAACATCTTTAAATTTGAAACTTTTGTTCAGTGTAAATAGGCCTTGGCTTCATTTGAATGTAAAAAAAAATGTCTTTGAAAAAAAAATAATGTTGATTTATCTTCCAAAGCGTCCACGTTGTATTTGGCCATGTTCTCTCTGGGCAAGACATTGTCAGGACAGTTGAGAATCTGCCAGTGGATGCTAAAGGCAGACCTACATCCGAGGTGAAGATAACAAACTGTGGAGAGCTAGTGCTGCAGTTGAAAGCAAAAGGTACAAATAGGACATAAAATGAATACTATTTAGTCTTAACTTATGGGACTTACTGCTGTTAAGTGAATGGCATCAGGTCTTAACTTGTTGTCTTAGCAATATTACTTGGATGACATTAGCTATTTGTTTTTAATCAAAACAATATTGCATTGAATTAGTTTTTAGGCTTTGCAATGTCACATTATGGTGACTAGATTTTTTTTTAATCTGGGCTGCAATGTTACATCCAGTAATTGCAAGTGAAAGTAGAAAACACTAGTAGACAATGTTCAAAATTTTTGTATTTTCTTAGCCTAAGACATTATTTTTTACTTTTTTGGAGGTTCCCAGACAAGTGTTAAATTTAGGACATCTGGTCACCATATGACATCAGCGTCTTTGGGTCTTAGTTTTTACATTGTGTTATGACATAAATGGCATTGGGTATCAGTTTTTTGTCTTTGCAAACTACTAAACTATTCATTTAAATTAAGATATTTTATGAGTACATTTACTTATAATTTATTTTCTAAAAAATAAACTATGTCAGTATTATACGATTTGTTGGTTTTGCCTTACAACCCTAGAAATTAAAAATCATCCAGCTCAGAACTTGATACTGTTAGGATAAACCTTTTTTTTCTAATTGCTGTTTTTGCGAAGCTAGTCATACAATTCATTAAAGTGGTATGATTCTGTCTAGCTATCTGTAGCTCATTTCCTCTTGAAGATGTTGCGTTTTCTTCTTGTCTATCTTGACCTCACAGGCTTTAGAAAATAATCATTTTTTTTGTTTATAACGTTAATCCATGTCGACAGCTAAAAAGAAAGTGGATGAGTCCGAAAGCTCATCAGAATCTGAGAAGGAATCCAAAAAGAAGAAGAAAAAGAAGCACCACCATAAAAGGAAACACAAGAAGAGGGAGTCAAAGAAAAAGAAAAAAGAGAAAAAATCACACTCTGAGAATGAAGAGGGTGAAACAGATGAAAAACAACAACCAGAGTGAGTTTGTTTTTGTTACATATTTTACTTTCCCCTGTTTTATGCATCATCTCCTCTTTTGTTGTTATCATTTTTGTCAAAGTTTTTAGTTTACATGTCAGAAAATTACAGAGTTATTTTTTTTTCAATGCTCTGGTCTTCTTTTTTTTAAGGGACAAAGAAGAAAAAAAGGATGAACCGAATTCTGTGTTTGCAGAAATAAGATCGGATGAAATTCCTTCAGTTCCGTTTCAAAATTTTTTATTTAGAGGCAAAAGAGAAGAAGAGGAAAGTAACAAGAAAGAAACTGAAAATGAGAAGCAAGAAAATACAGACTCCATCCAAAGGTACCTTGTTTTAAACGATCCAAGTTTCCCTTTTCTCTCTCTCTCTCTCTCTCTCTCTCTCTCTCTCTCTCTCTCTGCCAGACCAACTGCCTCGGTTGCCTTTGAGACACATCAGATTCTATAGATGGCCACTCGAATTTATTTTTATAACCTCAGAGTTTGATCCCTATTTTCTATGGTTGACTCTTTTAAGTAGTCTGTGGCAAGTGTTATTAACTTTGGGCTGTTGTGTTCTATTGTTGTTGTTTTCATGGAACTAGGATATTGCTTTGCACAGGGTTAATACAAGTACAATAAGCAAACTTGGGTACAACAGTGAGTTAGCAAAACTGAGTTAAAGGATGGTTTACTCAGCTTTAAATATTTTAGTGCTGTGTGTGTTTAAGTGAACGTTCCTTGTTTGCTCGACACCCCTTCACTTAACTATTGTTTGCTTCGTTGTTGTTTTTTTTTTTGTTTTCTTTTTGGTAGAATGTTGCTCTATGGTACAGAAGGTTTGGAAATCCTGCTTTAGACCTTTTTTTTAATCTGGGGTCACTTGTGCATTGTTCATAATTGCTAGGCTAGAGGTCAGCTGCACTCTTAAATGATGAGCCAATTTATATGGAAGACCCATATCACTTGTTTCTTCTAGTACTGACGGTTTCATGCATTTGGAACAATTTGATGGCAGTTCTGTATGGGTGTACTTTATTTTAAAATTTTGGTAAGGTGTTGTGCGTCCACCATGGCACACATTTGTCAAGAAGTCTGGCAAGTTGTTCTGGAGACAGAAGTTGTCTAGTCTTTATCAATCTTAGTATTGTCACTTTAAAACTTTTCTGAAACATAAACTAAGGTTTAATATTAAAGGGAAAAGGGGGGTCCTCATCCTACAGTCCAGGACAGTCTCTGGGTCATCCAGAGAATCAATACCTAATTTATTTATAAGGTTGTATTATTTATGATTAATTTTTTTAACTATTTCACAGAGAGAAGTCCCCACGTCGTAAAAATGATAGAAATAGCAGACCTGTAGTGTCCGCTTCTGGAAGAAAACTAAAAGGACGAGGAGCCATTGTGAGTATTGAGTTCTCTTTTCATGATGTTGCTTTATCAAGTTCTATGCCTGCACTTTAAAAACATTTTGTGTTGTTGGGATGAGATAAAAATATCGCACTGCGAAGCTGATCACAATACTAATTAGCAAAATCTATTGAAACTGCCAAGTTGTCAATTATTGCCGTTCGATAGTAAAACCTATAGATCCTAATATGTCGATAAATATATTGATCTAGGCTTATAAATCTTAATTCTGTGTGAATGTATATTATAGAGATATAGATTTCTACTTGTTCCTTTCCATATTTTTCTGCCAAAATTACTCAAACAAACATATGCCCTTTTTTTACTTTTGTTTTATCTGAAGTCAACTAATTTAATCTGTACGTGACTTGATGATTTTTGTGCTTCTTGTTTAGCGTTTCCGGAGTCGGTCAAGGTCCACCACCCCCCCACACTGGAAGCAAGAGCAGAGAAGGGCCATCCCTCTAAGTGAAGTGGAAAAATTTACAGAGAAACGTTGGAGCAAAGGGGAGGCGATGATGGCGCAGTCTGACAGGCCGGACAGTAAAAGAGACGCAGAGAGAAGCGCCCTTGGCGGTAGATTTGAGAGAGAGAGGGGAGATGGCGATGGTCTTGAAAGGTTTTTACTTTGATTTGATTTTCTTTGTGTCGTCTGTTTTGCTAGAGGGGGAAAAAAAAATCAAATTCTGAAAAGTATTGATTTCATCATAGAATTTACTTGACATTTAATTTCATTTTAACTGAGACAAAACCAGAATTAAAAAATGGTAGGAGATTGAATGGGATTTTTTATGATGTGGTACTCTCGTTTCATTATGTTTTGTTAATATTTACCCACAATTCATTGATAGAAAAGTAAAAAAAAATAATCATAATCCTTATCTGCAGTACAGTTTAATCACTCAAGTGTAATAAAATATCTATTAATTAAACAGGCGTCTTGAGAATGGTCGTACTAAGAGATCTGGAAAAGAAGAAACAGTTGACAGACGAGATGACAGAAGAAAACGTTCCCGTTTAGAAGGAAGTAACGAGGAGAAAAGTAAGTACCGTTTTGTTTTCATCGTGAGCAATATCATTTTATGTAAACTTTATGATTGTGTGTCTTAAATCTTGCATGGTAATCACAGGTGATGAGAAAAAAATAAAGAAAGAAAAACCTGAAGGCCCGAGGGATCAGTCTGAAGACAGTGATATTGAAACTGGCTCTGGGCATGAAGAGGGGGAGATAAAAACCAAAAAGGACAAAGACAAAGCCAAAGAGCGCAGTAAAGAGGCACGGAACAGAAGAGAAAGTGAAAGGATTAAGTCTGACGCTAGGTAAGACAGGTGACCTGTTTGCTTGTTTCATTCTCCTGTCTGTGTACATTAGTTTTTGCTTGCGGCTTTCTTTGTTTTGTTTTTTTTAAAAAAACCATTGTCTTTTTCTTTAAAATTCTACAGAAGCTCTTCACCTGAAGTGAAAGTCTCAAAGGACAGGAAAAATAAATTGAAAGAAGCCTCGCCCCTTACTAAGAGAGAAATCAGGAGGGACTCATTCAAATCCCGTTCCCCAGACGTGAGAAGAAATGACAGGCGTGACTCTGACAACTTGAGAAACAGATTACACAGAGAGGAAGCTTCTGAAACCAGTCGGTCGAGATTTACTGCTAGAGGGAGGGAATCCCGGCCTTCAAGAAGCTCAGACAAAAGTGATGATGATTCAGCTAGTAGACCTAGAGGAGGCCGGACCAAGTCCTCTCCTGTTTCAAAACAGTTGCTGGACAAGTCCAAACTTTTTGACAGGAAGCGATCTCGTTCTCCTGTAGATGTCAAGAGAGGTAGAGATGATCTGCATAACAGGTCAGCCTCTAATGAAAGAAACAATAATAAAAAAAGAGGGAGGTCTAGCTCTGGTGAAAAGTCAGAATCTAGAGAAAGGAACAAGGTTGATCCGCGACAGCGTAGGTCTGATTCTACCCCAGAAAGGAAAAAAGTCAACACTCGACAGCGCAAAAGATCAGAATCTAGTTCAGAAAGAAAAAAGACTGACTCCCGGCAACGAAAACGATCAGAGTCTAGTTCTGAAAGAAAGAGAGCTCCTCCTCGCCAGCGAAAAAGATCAGAATCCAGTTCAGAGAGGAAAAAAACGGACACTCGCCAGCGTAGAAGATCAGAATCTAGCCCTGAAAGAAATAGGCGTTTTGCGCAGCAACGCAAAAGGTCAGACTCCAGTTCAGAGAGAAATAAAACATCTTCACGTCAACGTAAGCGATCAGAATCTAGCTCTGAAAGGAATAAAGCTAAAGGTCGTCTTCGTAAAACATCAGATTCCAGCACTGAAAGGAAGCAAGAAATAAAGGATAAACGAAGTAGCTCGTCTAGTTCTTCCAGTTCTGAAGAAGAAAAACCTGAGAAAGAAAGCAGGTGGAAGACAGTAGTGTAAGCTGCTTTGTCTTTCCTTATTTAGTTAACTTCATTTATTAACTTAAAAAAAAGTTCCCTTAGCCCTAGAGGCCCACTGGGGCAGGTGAAGTGTAGAGTTTATCTGTTTCTGAAACCCCTGCATATAAAGGATTGTGTTATTACGCCTTCACTTCCCCCAACTTAATTCAGGTACCCATTTAAAGCTAAAGTTTTTAAAGGGTGCTAAACCCATTTTCACCAGGGCCTGGAAAAATTCCTTTGGTTCTCACAGAGAATCAAATTCAGCCATAAGTCAACAGTCGCGTACTCAACCATCCGTCCTTCTATTATTTATTAAGATACTAGTGAATTTATTTTTTAAAATGATTTTTTTTAGTGTATGTATTCAAACTTATATTACAATTTTTCCCCACATTATTTAAAACAAGTTTTCTTAGAATGAATTTTAAAAATACTTGCAAAACATCTAAATGGTGGTTCTAGTTTAATGGAAAATCTTTTGTTTCTTTTATTATTGTCTATATTGCCTGAACCCAGAAATATTTCAGTTTAATTAAAAACTAGTCGAACAGCCAGAACAACATTCAAAAATATTGGTGAAACCGGCCAAACCTAAAGTGTTTCAGTGCCAATACAGACATGTGCTACATTCATCCTATTTAAAAACCTGATTACGTTAACTTTCGCACTCTTAGTTATCAATTTTTAGTTAAATTTATTTGATCATCATTTTTTTTTACATCAATTTCATTTTGAAATTCTTGCTTTAAAGAAATGTGAAATAGATAAAAAGTTGTGCTCCATTCGTACTATGGAAAATCTGATAACTTCTCTTCCAGTTAATTCTAAATAATTTCTGTCATCAAAACTCAATTCTGTTCCCATTGGGGGACAGTTTCTTAGAATGTCATGACCTATCTTTAAAAACTTGTACTTTGAAAAGCTTCAATTCATATTTCAAACCCCACCTGCATATTTTTAATCGAGGGGAATTTCAATATAAAATAGCTGTAAATAGATGTATATTTTCTTGAAGAATCTAGCATTGGAAGTACACACTAAATTGAATTAGGCAATATGTATTCATGAATAGCAAAATTTTTAATTTCGGTGGATTCATCATACATTGAGAGAAAGGTTAAAGAGAACATGTTCACTTCTTCCTCTTGTACTTTTTTAACTGTTTGCTTAAAGAGCCATATTATGCTAATTCAGTACAAAATGTGGCAATTGTTTTCGGTTATGCAAAAACGTAAACTGCACTTAGAGATTTGCACTCTCACAAATAATGTTTGTTTGTCGTTGTTTATTTTTTCATATCATTTTTTACTTTTAATTTGACACCATTCAAATATATACGCTTCATAACTACTGCCACTAAATAACACAATGTAGTTTCTCATGAATTCCATGACATTTTCCTGCAGATGTACAACCTGAGTGAATTTTTTTTGTTTGTTTGTTAGAGATTGCACTTTCTCAAACTTCAATAACATTAAAAAGAGGACTTATGATCAAAGAATGATATTTAAAATATAATTAGTGGCTTTAGCCTTAAATGTAAAGAATGATGTCTTTCTCATAGCTTTGCTGAAATCATATTCTTATAGATGGTCGGCTCTGTTAATAATAATAATGGGGGGGGGGAATTATAAAAGGATTTGTTCCATGTATTTTATCTTTTTTTGTTGAGCGACATTTAAAAATTTACCTTTGCAGTCCTATGAAAAAGAAATCAGATAGTCCTCCTCCAACACATTGGAAACCTGGTGTGAAACCTGCGAAGAATGCCAGCAAAGTGGACAAGTAAGTGGAAATGATTGTTTTTATATAGCCACCATTTGTCTTAAGATCTTACCAGTGGATCATAAAGCGGTGGAATTATCAGACCTCTGTGTATTAGTTTGAATGGTCAGCATCTTTGGCCGATTTATTCTGATAGGTCCGGCTAAGGAGAGTGTTCTACAATCAGTGTTGAGATATCCTTATTTTTTGTATGTGCCCGTCCATCATTCAATAACAGGAACCTCCAATTGCCAGGAAGGCACCACATCTTTTGTAGTTTAATTTTAAGATATCCTTTCACGGAGATAATTGGGCTTGCTTGTTTTTTTTTTGCCAGGGAGTAGTAAACATCACATCAAATATGCCAGCTTTAGAAATATCTCTTTGTAGTTGATAACATTAACCTGTTACATGACTGGTATATATGTAAATAATTTAAGGTAAAATATTGTGTAACTTCTTTAGCTTCAGTTACTCAGCTTGATAGAATTTCACTTTACTATTGCAGTTCATTTCTGCATGAATATGGCTGTGCTTTTATTTGTACATGTATTTGGCTTTTTTGTCGCCAAATGTTAGCTTGGCAATGCAACTGCATCTATGTACAAGATACAAATTGTGAATGAGTTTGGGATTATAACTTTTTTTTGTAGATAAATTGTAATACATGTAGTTTAAAGCTGGTTTTTTGATACTATATACAGTACAATCTTTTGAGAAGCTGTTAAAAGTCATTGTTACATGCATCTGGAAGCCGTGAAATAATCTGGATTCATTTAATAGAAGAATAAAATACTTATGATTTATGACATTAATTTTGTTAGAGACTTCATATACATCTGTTTGTTTTAATTCAGTACAAGTTGGGATATATTTCAACAAATGAACAAAAAATGTTGTGTTGTTTGTAGACTTGACAGATGTGTGTGTACTTAACCAACTTATTGTCTCTGCCATAAATTGTTTTGATAGATTGACTAGACCTGATATTGATGACTTTAAAATAATTGCAGGCCCAAAAATCCTTTAGATGAGGCACCTTTGTCCGTGCTTCAAGAAACTGAGGCTTTGCTCAAGGCACAGCTGGCAGCTGACAGTATTGATGAGGTTCTGGCTCGATCAAGTCCAGCACCATTGGCTGCCAAGATACAGTATAAACTTGACAGTGAGGAGCAGATTCAGTACAGTGTTACTGTAGGAGGTAGATAAATGAGCATATTCATTGATCACTTTAGTAGTTAGTAGAATTCTGGTCTAATATATTATTTTACTTTTATTTTTGTTTGTTTTCTAATCAAAAGGATTTTTTTTAAGCTTTCTCATAATAGTATTCATCTGTTGTGCTGTGTAATTTATTTATTTTTTAAACTGCACTACTCCTAATAACTTGTGGTGCAACTAAATATTATTTAATGAAATCTTGCATGACTTTCAATATAAGTTTTGTCTCTTAGATACGGCCAGTACTTTGGGTGAGAAATCTGGCAGTAAGGCAGAACAGAAACGTCCAGCACAGCCTCCTCAAAAGCAGATAAAGTCACGCTCCAGCTCAAGCTCATCGGGCTCAAGCTCTTCACGCTCTCGTTCCAGGTCACGATCTGCTGGCAAACCAAAAAATGTGAAGAGCTCTGTGAGTTCAGAGAAAGATAAAAAACAAAGACGATTTCCGGAGGTAATCATCGACAATTGATGACATTTTTTTTTTATTGCAATTTCTAGCTGTTATCTGAAAAAAAATTATGTCACTGAAAAATGTGAAATCATGTACGTTCCCATCCAAATACTTCAGGAGGAAAAAGGGGTCCACTTAATTTTAAAACTGTATGATTAAATAAACAAGTGTTTGTTTTTTTTTTAAATACAAATAATGTTCTTGAAATAAATTACTTGAGACTCTGTCTCTCGAAAGTTTTATGTTGGGGAATTCATAGTTTTACTTTCATAAAACAAATGGCATCATCTCAAAAAAAATTAATGTCACAATAATATTTCTTAATAGAGGCTTCATATTTTTAGCATCATTTGTATACATAAATAATAAAATCTCAAAACTGATAGAAAATAATTTGGCCGATGTTATTGCCACAAATTTTGTGGAGACATATGTGAATATCTCCAGACTAATATTTCAGAGATTGTCAAGAATTCTTTTTTATTTATTAATTTAAACTAGAAAATGTCTAGTCTAGTAGTTTGTTTAATGAATCAGCGCAATGTCCACAGAATATTTACAATATTTTAACTGATAGATTAATGTAAGTGAGCTTGGCCTTTGTCAGCCTTTGACCAATCTACAAAACTAATTTATAGTCATTACTGGGGTTTCATTTTTTTAATCAACACATATTTTAAAAGTTGGTCTACACAATAAAGTATTAGTACAGTGACTTTCTAAGTTTTATAATTGCCCAATAGAGTTAAAGACATCTCTATTGTCCGTTGTTCAATACATTTTTTGTTTTTTTATTAAATAAAATATTATTTGTTGAATGAAGTTGAATTTAATAAATTAAAAATATATACTAAATATGATAAAATACTCAAATATAATTAGTCAGATGATGACATGACTGATTTTTCTTCTTGTACCCTGTGATTATTGTTTACTTTCTTGACCCTTTGTTGTCGTGACTGTGATGACAATACCAACAATTTATTAAAAATGAAATTAAATGTTGAAATAAACGTAATAGAAACAAAACTTATGCATCTGTGATAACAGCCAGCTTTAAACATATACCGATGGAAGCATGTCTTCTTGAAATAAATAAATAAACTGTGATTATGACAAGAATCTGATTTGGGCTGGCTTTTTTTTTATTTATTTATTTTTTACTTGTGCATCATGGGATGTCTTGTAGGTGTGCATCATGGGATATCTTGTAGCTGTACATCAAATTCTTTTTTCACAGGAATTAAAATGGGAGCCACCCATTGAACCTGAATATGGTGAAAAAGATGAAGAAACTTCAAAGGTAAATTTTGTTTGTTTTCCTTTTTTTTTTTCTGTATGATAATGCATTTTTAAGATGCGCTATTTTTGTCAGACATTTATAAGATTAAAATTTGTATTAAAAAAAAAAAATTTTTTTAACTCAGTATACAAATAGTGTTATGGATAAAAATGCTGAGAAAGATTTTTAAAAAAACAACAAGCTCACAGCATTGTTCTTTTACCGTCATGTAAGGTTAACATTCTATTTTTGGAAGAATAAAAATTCTGCAAATAAATGATTGAATGCTTTGTATCCTAAGCCGTCACAGACTGTGCCAGCTGCTGTTGTGAGTGAACCAAGACTGGACAGTGGATTAAAAATTCCTCCCATCCCACCTCTAGACAAAGTTGTTGAAAAGACACTAGTCAAGTAAGCTGTTTTTTCTCTTGTCTGGTTTGCATGTGTTGAGATTAGTTTCTGCAAGTAAACAAATGCCCGGTACCCAGCACTGGTTTGTAGGCATGCATTTGGAGTTGAAAATAGGAAATATTTTTGGGCGTATCAAAGCTTTAAACATTATTATAGCTCTGTGAAGCGCCTGCCCCTCCCCACCAATAAATTGGTTTGTTTCATTGTGTGCATTGTGTGCGGCGCTACTCAGACTCCACCCCTATACAGTTCATTCATGTGACGTAATAATAAAAAGATTAAGAGAAAAAATAATTCTGACATAATTTGAGCTTTTGTCGATAAAGGGAGATAATTGTACATTAGATATTGACATTTTATAGTACATGTAATAATGAAAAACTGAACGCCATAAATATTATCTTGAGATAGACATACAAAATGAACAATATTCAGTATATGTTGCCGCCATCTTGTGTGACAGACAAAAAGGATTTTTTTTGTATTATAGATTTTAATGTGATAGAGTCTGTCATTGTATTGAATGAGTAATTCTCAGTTTTCATTATTTAAAATGTATGTGCCAAATTTCCCCATGTATGACTAATTTTTTCTCAAAAGTTTGTTGTTGGTTTTTTTTATTTTACAGACCTACCAGTGTGGAGAGTTCTCTGGCAACTAGGCCATTACCATCTTCTTCCTCCTCCTCATCCAGTGAGTCTGAAAAATCCCCTCATAGATCCAGATCTGTTTCCGAGTCACCATCGCGCCTGAGAGCCTCACTTCTGGAACAGAGAAGGAAGAAAAGTGTGGAGATTGATGAAAAGCTAAGAAGCAGAAAAGATTCAGACGGCAAGAAGAGTCGTTTATCATCACCATCCTCTTCTTCATCCCCAGAGCCTCCTCCTGTAATACCCAGGGTCAACAGGTCAAGGTTTGATGTGCCACCAAAGGAATCTGCTGATAAAGATCGGTCTTCCTACTCTCCAAGCTCCCCCACATCATTGACTAGAACACCTTCAGAACCACATCCACCACCGTTGCAAGACGACATGTCAGAGCAGGCATTAGCAGCTGATATCAAGACACCATCTTTGCCAGTGGCTGTTCTCCACCAGGAAAGCTCAATTTCATTCCGTCTTTCTCCAGTGGCTCCACCACCTCCTCTGCCACCCCTGCCCCCAGCGGCAGAGCACGGTGTCCCTCCTCCTCCGTTGCCAGATGTGCTTTCTGTACCTGTCCCATTGCCTGTGACACCCACTGAAGTGCGAATGGCAGCAAACATTGACCAGTTTCAACTTATCAACGTACCGCTGCCTGGTGAAAACAGTGTGACTGTTTCTCAAAAACCAGCGGGTAAAAACTCGCCCTCTAGCGCACTTTCAGGAAATATAAATGTTGAAAGTGGTAAAAAATCATTGGACAGCTCAGATTCTGATTCATCGCCAGTGAAACTTGTAACACGCCGAAGCAGCAATCGTTCTGATAAAGACAGATCATCATCTTCCTCATCACGCTCATCTTCGAGGGAGAAGAAATCTCCAGCCAAAGCTTCCGGTGATAAAGCGTCTGTGAAAGAGTCACTCCAAGTAACTTCTGAGGAAAGGACAGACTCTCAAAAAGATCAGTCGTCTGTACCAAAAGACACTTCACCAACCAAAACACCTGTCAGCAAGAAGGCTGAAAAGTCAAAAGATGACAAAGCAGAGAAGAGGGTTGAGAGAAAATCTTCAGATAAAAGGTCTCGTGATAGAGAGAGCTCCAGGTCCAGGACGGGTAGATCTTTCAGAGATCGGAGAAGATCACGATCTCGCTCCAGGGATGCGAGGAGTAAGAAAAAAGTCAGTCCTTCACCAGCAAGGAGGAGGACACGTTCCAGGTCAGCTTCTAGAAGAAATCGTAGATCACCTCTTAGGCGCAGGTCTAGAACTCGCTCCCCGCGTAGGAGATCTCCCATAAGGTAAGTTTTAAAATGGTCCTCATTGTGTAGTTTGGGATTTTTTGGTTTTTATTTTAAGAAGCTTATTTATATTACAGGCACTCACATTTCTTTAATTTAAATCCTACATCAAGACCGCCTGGAAGTTAATGTAAACTTTACATCTTCAAGAATTGTCTTTTAAAGGATAGAGATTAGTTAGGCATGTCCACTGATCAAGAATTTTGAAACATGTTGTATCTGTCTTTGAAATTAACTGAGTATCATGATACTTCTGCTGCAGTATTACCTGCTCATTGAAGAAAATGATTCCTTTAATTTAGAATGAATGAATGTAGTATCAAATAGCAAAATAAATTATGAAGTGTCCAGAAATCCTCTTAAATGCACATTTATGTTCAGAGGAAACATGCTGGCCTTAAACCAAATCTGACATCAATTTTGTCGCTATAAAAATACAGGCAAATTAGTGACCTGTTATCATAGGAGCAGGGCTGCATCCAGGAATTCTTGGGCACATGACAAAGTAAAGCAATCTGGGCCCCTCTGGCATCTTTTTCTGCCGAATTTGCAGTAAAATTAAATTAAGATACTCTGCAAAGAGAATCTTTTAAATTTGCTTCAGTATGTGCAATAACACATCCGATAGCATCATCATAATAATAATAGACAAAAACAAAATAATGTTAACAATTACTAACATAATTGCAGAAAATGAGGGAGGGAAAAAAAAGACATTAACACTGTAAGATGAATTTGCAAGAAAAAATTTTTTGAGTTGTTTTAATGAGCAACTTTTCTATTATGTTCTTTCAGGTCGTCATGGGCAAGTCGCCAACGGGGAAGATATGACAGATCACCTCGAACTCGTCGGTATGTATTTAACACATATGTCAGCTAGTTATTGCCATGGAAATATATATTACGGCCTGTGTGTGCAGTCTGGCCAATGTTGGCGACCAATATGTTGCATAGGCCATTATACCGCCAGGTTTGGGTGCGACCAGCCAAAGCTTGGAGTGATGGTGTGAACAGTATTGTAAGAAAGATGTAACATCAATTACCAGTCAGTTGAGTGGGGAAACAACATTTAAACAAAATTAATTCACTGTAAACTGGTTGACCACTGCGTATGGCTGCCTCTGCCTCTATTCAATATAATTTTTTTTTTATGGCTGTCTGATTAGTGTGGTGGGGAAATTTCCAGATGTGACTTGAACTATTAACATTGTCTGCACTGAGCATTTAGGCCTTGGACATACATTCTGTAAATTCTTTTTATGCAAATTTGAAGTTCTGCGGTTTAGTTGATTGTTTTTTAATGTTTTGTAGACGGTCATTAAAAATTGTGCTACTTCCAAACTATTTTTTACTAGATTTCAGTAATAGTTAAAAAATACACTACTATAACTAGTATTTTTATCATAAGTGAAAAAATGGGCTATAATATAGGTCAGTGGGTTTTAATACCACTAGAGTAATTGTCTGCAACATGGGGAATTCCCAATCAATCACTTATCTTTTTTAAATCATTTTAAATCTCATTGAAAAGTTTCCACAGCAATTGTTCTATTATAAGATCTTGCATTAGAGGTACGGTGTATATTAAGTTGCTTTTTTTAAATGCGATAAATGGTTATAAGTTTGTGACCTTCTTTTGAATGCGTGTCTCTTTAATTTTTGTTTAAAGTAGTAGACATTGGTAAGCTAGGTGGGCCTTCCATTTACACTCCTGCTAATGATATATTTTTACACTTTTTTTAAAATTTCATTAGTCAGAATGATTAAAAAAAAAAAAGGTACAGAAGACTGGCAATTATACTGGCTATGAAAATTGTAATTTTAGATCAATTAGAAAAAGGAAAAACATTTTAATGTACAGCCATTAAGAAACTAGACGCTACAATTAGAAAATCTGTTATTTTAGGTACCACATCAAGTACCTAATTGGGAAAAATTTTCCTGGGGTTTGTAACTGTCAGGAAAAGCTATCTTAAAACGTAAATAAAGTTTAAAGTTGTACATGAAACTGGTTGAATTTTTAACTACTTTCTTTTTACAAAAAATGTTTCTTTCATTGGCTGCTATTTTTTTTTTTTTTTTGGGGATGCTTTTTGTTTTACTTTTCACTTTTTTTAATAAATGATTTGCAAGGCCTATATAGTTTTTTAATGCCAATTCTTGCATTAAAAAAAGGCCTTACAGTATATTTATATGCACCATTGAATGGTTTGTAGCAGTGGTCCCCAACCCCCGGACTGTACTGGGCCGTGGATCAAATGGTAATGGGCCGCCTAAGAAACATTATTAAATGATTTCTTTTTTATTTACTTTGGTGTCTTTCTCTCTGGATTGTGCGACTTTCCAACTAATATGTATTGTATATTACCATATGATACAACTAATATATATTGTATATTACCGTATGATACAACTAATATGTATTGTATCTTACCTATTTGGATGCTTAGCACTATCCAAAATGAGGATACACATTCTGTTCAACATACATTTTGTGGATTTCGCTCATTTCTTTTGATCCAAATGTTATTTAAAAAATTCAGGCAGAAATTATATTTTTGTCATGATTTTTTTTTTTCTATCTAGATCCAGGACACGCAGCAGAGATAGGCGTCGCCGTGGCAACCGTAGGTCAGACAGCCGCTCTAGGAGCAGCAGGAGCAGTAGTCGAAGCAGTAGCAGATCAAAGCGCAGATCATCTTCTTCATCAAGTGATTAGTACTAAAAGATGTTGCTACAGAACTTGTTGAAAAGTGTTTGTGTGTGTGTGTGTTTTTGTTTTTTATCATATTTTAATCTTCATTGATGCGTTTGCAAACATGCACATTTTTTTTAAGACGTTTTCACTGTTCTTGTTGGATTAAACCCCCTGTTTGTTTGACAGTATGTTGGATGATGCTGGTTCAATCTTTGCGTGTGGGATCAATTCAGCCATTAGAAATTTGCTTACGTTGTGATAAGTAGGTTTGTTATTTTTTATATGCGTGTGAATTTTTAGTTACACTTTTAGTATAAAATAAAGTATTGTTTTTATGTGAAAATATAAAAAGTTCGTACTGAGCTCATCATATATATATATATAAACTACCTTCATTGGAGATGAGGTGTATCATTTGGAACTAACTGTAGTATTGAACTCTTTAGTATATATAAAAAAAAATTCTTTATCTACTGAAAATTTTTTTTTATTGGTAATAGCTTATTTTTTTTTTCCTTGAATGACTTGTCATGCTTCAACTTTGATGACAATTTGTTTACATTTTTCACACAAGTTAAATTTTTTGTTTAAAATTGTTCATTTCCATTGAATATATAATAAAGATGGGGGTTATTTTACAAGGGCATGATTGGCTCGTGAGTTCATTTTATGCCTGGCATCTCAAAATCACTCTGAAGATATAATTTTTTTTTTTATGATTGATTTAAATTTTCGACACCCACTTTGGTGTGTTGTCGGCTATTCAGAATGTTTTATTCAATTCTTTTTTTTTTCTATTCTAAGTTAGTTTTAAAAAAAAAAATAATAATAAAGCTGAACATAGTGAATCAGTTTTCTTGTACTTGTGTGATTTCTCTACTTGTTGTTATGTGGCAGAAAAATGTTTTAATTAGATTTTTTTTTAAAAATAAAAACAAAGAACAACAGTCATTGAGTGTATCATCTGTAAAATATCCTGAGCTTTTCTGTAGCCTCAATTTTTTTTATACCCTGAAATAGTAACAACATTTGTTGTGATAATTTCATTTTTTTAAAAATCCCCACTAACCTGGTACTGAAGATGAATTTTAACTCTTCATTTACCATATCAGCTTCTTAAACTGAAAACTAAATTTTCTGTTGGATGAAGGCATCAAGTGAAGAAGAAATTATTATTTAAGTTTTAAATCTTTTGAACTGGTTATTTTATCTATCACTTAGCCCTTGCATATAAAAGTGTTATTGAACATTGGTAGTTCTAAAATAAGCTCTCCGTGCCAATGAGATTTAACTAAAATTTTCATTCCTTATAATTAAAATGGCTTACCACTTTATGTATGGAATATTTTTTTAAAAAGAAATTTCCATATTTTTCTCAGTACAACAAGTTCAAGGTTTGATATTTTTTTTTCAAATTATTCAGTGAACTTATAATTTTTAATGGGTCACATATTTGATGACTGTACTCATTTGTAAAATGTGTGTACTCATTTGTCAAGAATTTACAAATAATAATTTTTTAAAAAATTCAGTCATGTGCTGAAAATTTGTTAACATTTTTTTTTTTCAGGCTCTGGACGTTGTACTTGAAGGAGGGTCTCTGTGCTTTGTCCTTGTGGGCTCTCAGTTTCAGCTTCACGGTAGCCTGCACTAGGTGATGGTCCGATGCAGCGTCTGCTCCTCATTTCACCCTCACATCCAGAAGGCTTCTCCTCCACTTGCGGCCGATGGACTGCCACCTTGCCGCGGTGGGGGGCTTGCGTGCTTTGATAACCCCATGGAGCTTTAGCTGGCTGGAGCCTCGTGCTCCTGGTAGGGCCTCCCATGCCAGACAGGTCAGACGGGTAGAGGCCAGACAGAAAAGCAGTCCACTGGTCCTCTAGGTTGGGGGTTGGGCTGGGGGTTAACAACCCACTCCCGTAAAAAACAAGCTTGTTATAGAAACCAAAACAACGAACTTAGAAAGCAACTTGCAGCTTTAGCAGATGAAGATATCTCTCCTGTAGAGCTTATGACGCGAGCTGGTGAAAGCCTTCGGGAAGCCAGTGGCAGCTGGACCTATCTTCCATGCCAAGACCAAAACCAAGATCGAACCTGGAGCATCCGAACCCTGTATGAAAGTGGCAAAGCAGCACAAGTCGCAAAAGAGATGAAACGATATGGGCTCCAAATTTTAGGACTGTGCGAAACCAGATGGAATGAAATGGACAAACCAAACTGGCAAGTGGAGAAACTTTCATCTACTCTGGGCCAGAAGAAGAACAGTGTGGAGTTGGACTGCTCAAGACACCAGGATGCAGCCAAGGCACTGATAGAGTGGGAGCCTGTTCTATACTGACAGCGATTCAAGTCAAAGGAAGAAACGTCACTATCATACAGTGTTATTGCCCCTACCAATACGGCAGATGAAGAAGAGAAAAACAACTTCTACAGTGCCTTACAAAATACCATTGACAAAGTGCACAGAAGAGACCTCAAGATACTGATGGGGGACCTGAACGCCAAAGTAGGAAACGACAACACTAATAAAGAGCTCATCATGGGCAAACATGGTGATCGGAGATATGAACAACGGAGAACTGTTCACGGATTTCTGCGCTTTCAATGACCTAGTCATTGGAGGCATCATCTTCCCTCACAAAAACATCCACAAGAAGACCTGGATATCCCCTGATGGAAAAACTAAGAACCCTAATATATATATACTAGCTGTACCCGCAAAACATTTGCAGCACTTTTTAAAATACTAATAACTATGAATTAACCTCAACAATGTTCATATTTTACTTATAAATGAACCTTAATTAAATAAAGGAACCTTTTTATTAAATTGTGACAGCAAGCGAACTCAAGCTAATTGTAAAATTTTCATTAGCCCTGAAAAGGACTTTGAAGATTCAAAATATGGTAGTGGCCCTAAAAAGGACCGTTAAGACACAAAATATGGTAGTGGTCCTAAAAAGGACCGTTATTAGCCCTGAAAAGGACTTTGAAGATTCAAAATATGGTAGTGGCCCTAAAAAGGACCGTTAAGACACAATAAATGGTAGTGGCCCTGATAAGGACCGTTAAATACAATAAAAGGTAATAGTCCCAAATAAAAGGTGGCCTTACCTAAATGGACCTTTTAGATCAAATAACTGGTGGTGGTTAATACAGTTAAAATAAGTTTTTGTACAATTGCTACTATGTTCCATTTTTAAAATTATGTACATATATAAGATTTTTTTATTGCAAACAAGACCTCTTTATACACAGGATTTTTAGTAATTTTTTTTCATAGACTTTGACAGAATCAAAACTCCTAACTCCTAGAAAAAGCAAACATAAAGTTGACCATGAGTAAAAACTGGCTTGGGTATATAAATACAAATTTTGTCAAAAGTCTGTCCCTGTGACTTATTTAATGGTCATTGAGTATGACAGCCTTATAGGGAACTGTTTTCTTCTCAGTTGAAAAGGCAAATTTGTATCTGATGGATTTAGTGTTATCCAGTGGTATAAATACTCTGTTCCGTGAAATCTTACCAGTTATAATTTCTGCATCTAAGAATGATGGGAAAAGCTTTCTTATTATCAGCCTTGTACCATTGCATAGTCCTTGTTTTGGATTAAGATTCCTCAACAACATTATAATTGCCCCTTCTTTAAGTTTTAATATGTGTGGTGGCATGCCTGTTGGTGTAAGATTGTGGAGAAACTCGAGAGGGTACAGACATTGATTATCTCCTCATCTGTTGAATCAACACTGCAGTATTCTCTTAATTCCCCTTGATAATTTATCTAAAACCTTTTCATTCAGGTCTAAGGAGTCATCATTTTTTGCACAGAGGATAGCTTTTGAATAATAGGTCAAGTCAATATTTTCCCCCAAATAAAAAATTAACACAATCTGTATCTTTAGCAAAACAGCCTTCTGGTATTACTATGGATTCCCCCAACATACCATCTTCTAATTTCAGAAGCCAGTCTGCAAATTCTTTTCATTTGACTTTTGTTCTCATGTTCTGAGATACTTTTATCTTTTTCAATTTGGACCAGATGGCTTTGGTTAATGCAGTTCCCTACTATATAATCCCTTGATGCTCTTGGAATAACTGGTAGAAGTTGCTCGGAAATCTCCTCCCATCAAAATAACTTTCCCCTCCGAATAATGCATCACTTTCCATTAAATCTTTCAGTAATCTATCCACAGCAATAAAACAATGAGTGGGTAACATTGGAGCTCATCCCATATAATCAGTTTTGAATTTTTATAAGGTCTGCTTCATATGAATTGCCTTTAAGCTTGCATGTTAGAGCTCATTTATAGGAATGGGGATTTTAAATAGAGAATGTGCCGTTTGCCTCCAATGAGAAGTGTAGCAGCTATTCCAGTTGATGCTACAAGGCAAAACTATATCTCTTACTCCTCTAATTATATGCAGTTTAATGTGTTATACACAAATGTTTTTCCAGTTCCTGCAGGTCCTTCTACAAAGAAAGTTTTGTGTTCCCCTCATATATTGAGTGCAGTACCTCTTCCACTATTGCTTTCGTGCTCGCTATTAAGTTTTTTTTTGTTATGATTTCCTTTAGCTTGCTCTTCTAAAATGTCAAAATGACCCCCGTAAATTGTTGTTTTTGTTAAAATGGCAACTCAGGCAGTCCAAAGTTCTTTAAATTTGAATCATTGCTTTTGAAAACTCCTCATCTGAAAGAGTGCATCCAAATAAGAGTTTCTCTATCATTGGTTCCGTATTTAAAAAAGTCTTCACTCATTGCATCCTTAAATTTATTCCATAAAGAAAGAGGGTCTTTAGGATTACAAAATAAACAGATAGTGGCAAAAAGATTTCTAAGCTGAGAAGGCATTGAATGTAGAGTGGAATCCAATAATGTCTCCTCACACTCAGAATCGTCATCAAGAGGGCCATATTCAATAGCTGCAGACTTAAATGTAATTGCAAAACCTTTTGATCACCATTGCTTTTATAAAATTGTCAAAAGATCTTGAAATGATTTGGCACCTTTAATGTGCAGCAAAAGAACTCTAAATAAAATATTTCTTCATCCTCGTGGTCCAACAGTTACCATTCTCCCAATTACTTTCCTCCATCTTTTTTTTCTTTGTCTCCATATTCTTGCTTTTTGTCAAACACAAAATAATTCTTGGAATCTCATAGATAAATAATCCCTTGTAGATGATAGTCCATGTTTAGTTTAAAGTAAGCCGTGAGCATGGTGTTTTTCTTGATGATCGTTCAGCAGCTTCTTGTACTTGATTTTCCTCAAAATAATCTGGCTGCATGTTGGTAAGTGGACTGGCATTCTGATTAACTCAATGGGACTGATCACTATCTTGTATCTAGCAACTCTGAAACTGCTTCTTGAGCACTGAACATAACGGGCATCAAGGTAAGTAGACACTCCATCCGCACACGATTTCCCCATTATTTCAGTGTGTGGTCTCACCTCTATATTTGCACAAATGCATGTCCCTTGGAAACATATTTATATAGATATTTGTACACTTTTAATTGAAGAGCAGACTTCTACATTAATATGTGCATTGTATTTTAGATTCTTAAGTAAGGATTGTGAAGGTATCACCCAACAGTTATCATCATCCTACTTTCAGCTACTGTCCCTGTTGGTATCTCGTCTTCTATAGTTTTGGATAACCATTTAAGTTGTCCTCAGCTCTATCACAAAACTGCTTGAGAAAGGTTTTTTCATATACTGACCACTCACGTTTACATGAGCAGAATTAGGGGTTTAGAATGCCACAAGGGCCATGTACCAGAGTTTTGTTTAACCATTTCAAAAAAAGCCTTCCTTGTTGTTCAGAAATTCAGCCTTACAAATCTATCAATGTCATCTTTTATTCTTATTTGTCCTCACTATTAAATTTATTAGTATGTGTAAATAGAGGAAGCCCCTTTTCTGGAATTCAATCACATACAAAAAAAGGCAGAAGGTTTCCCCATTGCGTGCTTCACAGTTAAATCTTTCAAGCAAGGTTTTCAATTTCTTGCTGGCACACTGGCACAATATCTGGTCTATTTTCTGGCTTATGATAGGAGATTTCAATGTTGTTGATAATTTCTCAACTACTTGGGTTTAAAGGTAAAAAGTAATAACATCTGGCTTGCCAAATTCTTACCAGAGCCATTGCATCTTGATAGTTCTGCTGCATAGCTCTAGGACTTCCTTGAAATGTTAAAGGCAAATGAATAAATTGTCCAGGCCTGACTTTTCTTTCAACTGCTTCACTATGCAAGAAATCCAACAGACCTTGGTAAAGCCTCAACCCTAAGCTTTTTGATTTTTTTAATATAGTTTAGCCTGTTTCCTTCAACCCTGACATAAGCATCAACCAAGTACTGCTGAAACAATTTCCCACTACTATGCAAATGCTTAAAGCCTTCTCTTACAGCCAGTCTAAATGCATAAAACTGAAGAGTGGTTACCTTGTTTCTCAACTGCTGTTCTCCGCCCTTCAACATGTTCCATATTTAATGACCAACCTCTTCTCCCCATAAGGAAATAGTAGAGGATAGGTCATAGGGTCATAGTTGGGATCAAGTACATGCACTTTTCGACAAATATCTCCACTTAGGGTAAATACATATATCTCTGTATGCCAAGAGGAGGGTTGGGCCCATCTGCTCAATGTAATAAAACTGCTGCTATGTCAGAAAATCCATTTGAGCTTGGAGCATTATAGTTCCCTTTGATACATCTCTCTGACATCAGATTTAAAATACATTTTTCACTTCTTGCTTCTCTTCTTCCTTCATTTAAAGCTGCCTGAATTTCTGCTTTTTCAACTTCAAAACATATACTTAAATGCAGAGGCAAAAGGATTAATATTTTTAAGCAGTAATGCCACTACCATCAAAAGTTCTCCTCTGTGCATTTCTCATTCGTCATTTCGCCTGAAATTCATTGCTTCAGTGGAATCAAGAATGTAAAGTTGAGCATGCAAGAAGGGTTTTCTCCATGCAACAGGTGCTACAGCATGATAAACCTGACCGTGGATTCTGTGAAACAGCATGGTCCCTTTCCCCCGGTGGTATCTCGACTTTAGCTCCATTGATGCAAAAGCAACTAACGATACTGTCGTAGATTATGATCTCTAAATGTTTTCCTTTTGGAGAGCCCTTCAATTAGTAAATTCCTTAGTAAGGTCGGGAGATTCATGCAAAGGAGATAATTGCATTCTTCCAGTATGATACCAGGAATGACATTGTTTTTAAACAATTTTGTTCTTTGAGAAAATATTTGGTGTAATGACAGAATATACATACTTCTGTCATTCTTCCGACAGCTTAATTCTTCCACTTCTATATCATTACCAACTGTCAGCTAAAAGTCTCTGATTAGTTATTTTTCTTTTTAAGATTATTTTTCTTTTTAAGTTGATATTGAACTCCTGCAAGACTCTAAGTTTGTTTCCCCTTCAACTGCAGATTCATGTGAAATGTTCTTTGTTGCTTTCGCAATTTATCAGATTCCAAGTTGCTTTTTTTGTTCTTCTCAGATGATTCATCTGCTCTGGATTTCCTGACTATCTTACCGTATTATTTTTAAGTAAATCTGACATATTACAATTTTATGCTTTTGCCACAATTTGCATAAAAATAGAAATCTTTTTTGAGTGGGATAGAAATCTTTGATGCAAAAGAGAAATAGGACTAATTCATTTGTTTAATCCATTTGCTTCAGTAATGAAAAAAACCCAATAAAAAAGCAATAATTATTACCAACCACTCAATAAACTGGAGTAGAACAGACAGACTGTCAAATAATATTCATCAAAAGTCTGCTTTGTAACTAATATGAAACTATAATTGCAGTATCGATATTCTCTTTGTTTAGTATATTAGGAGTAGTTTCCCAGATAGTCACAATATACCAAGACATTTTTTTTTTTTTGTTTAAAATTTTAAAATAAAAAACTGACTATAGTATAAAGATAAATACCAAATGTTAACATAATTTACCATAAAAAATCAAGTAAACAGTGATGATAAACTATTCTAAGATTTGCATAGGCTGCATTTTCATAGATATATTTACTTGTCATTCACTGTTCGTAGAATACACAATTATTAACTACCATGATGATGTTATTGTT
>JAGDYQ010000108.1:1992011-2086109 GCA_021962125.1 Bulinus truncatus | reverse complement strand
CTCTGTCCCATATCTTCTTATTTAGGTTGTCACAGTTGTCAGACATTTTTGTGTAAAAGTTATTATTAGTAGTAGTATTTGACATTTGCTACAACATAAAATGGCAGACATACCTTCAATGGCAGACATAGCTTCAATCTTAGTTCAGAAGTACTCGTAAGTGTGTGTGTGTGTGTGTATATATATATATATATATATATATACATAGAGAGAGAGAGAGAGAGAGAGAGAGAGAAATACGACAATACCTTTAATGAGACAGCGGTTCTTAAATTGTATAAATGGTGTGGGAAGTCTAAACATTGGAATTATTTTAAACATGTCTGTTTTAGGGCGTATCTCAAATAATAGTAATTATTCAACATAGATAACAGCGTATGACCCCTGATAAGCGGCCAGGAATCAGACGTTGTTTAATGTCTAGTTATCTTATTTTAGTTATCTTTGTGTTTCCTACTATTCTAAAACAGCTAGATATTCCTGTTATTCATTCCTTTAATTGATTGTTATTTGTTTTATGTGATTATTTTTTATACTGCATATGTTCATGTGTGTGCCTCATTTTGTGTTATTATGTCTTTCTTTTCGTTAAATATTTATATACTAAAGCTTTTCTGCTCATGTGCCTTAACGCTGCGCCATTTTGTCTGTGTTTTCTTGTTTATCTATCAGTACTATCTCAGTCGAAGACAGGTACTACTTCCTGGTCGGCGCATGATTGTATTACATTTGTGTTGATCTGAAATTAGATAAAGCCGGATAGTGAGGGGGCCATACAGACATCTGTACACATATGCATGTGTGTGAGTGTGAGAGAGAACATAAGACTCGTGGGCAGTTGTTTTTTTTTCCCAACACTTAACGCTGACGCTCGTCATTTCATTTAGTGCCACAGGGATGTTTGAGTGTGTTGTCATCTCATGTTGAAATTGTTGTCTTGACAAAGCTCGGGTCGAAGATCTAAATGTATACATGGGTTGGTGGAGGGCGTGTATGAGCTCCTGTACGTTCTATTGAACACGTCAGAGAGAAAAGAATTGGCGAATGTATATTTTTAGCTAGGGGCTGATGTGTCTGTTTTTCGCACCTTTGCTAATATAAACATTATCATAATTATTGTTCTTTTTTGTTTTGTTTTGTAAGTCAGTGGTTTGCTAATAGAGAGTTAAGGCAGATGCATATTTGATTGCATGCATTTATATCAAGAGTATGTTGATCAAATTGAGCATGTCAATAGCAAGAACTTTGATTAATGGTATCGAGTGCGGTGTATAATTTTATATCGAATACTCTGCAAGTCAGTATCGAGTACTGTTGATAAGTAATACAGATTACTACGCTAATCAATTCTTTGTATTATGCAGAGTTACAACGAGTACTAAGCATGGCTGTATCTAGTACTGTGCCTTTAATACTGAGTGCTATTCTTGTCTATATCAAGTACCATACATGTCAGTAAAGAGTACTGTCCATTTTTTAATATAGAACCATAAGATGAGAAATCCGTAAGAGAGGGAGAGAGAGAGAGAGAGCGCGAGAGAAAAGATGAAGAAAATAAATAATGTGTTTTCAGCGAGAGGAGAGGGGAATGTCAAAGTAAGTTAATTACCTCCGTGAAAAGAAGTCTGTGTTACTGGGATTCTCTGGCGTTAATCTATTCATTATTGGATCAGACTGAAGTCCCACGAGCGATCGATAGAGAGGACCCATCAGCCCTTGGTGGTTGGTCACTGGCTCCCAACTCCCCTCCTCCACCAGTAACAACCCCCTACCCGCCCCCCCCATCCCGTCATAATAAGAGCCAACTCCCTAAAAGCTTCATGGTGTATCATATCCGTATCGCACACCCGTCTTCTCCCGTATCTAGCTGATCTGTCAGTTTAACCTTATTCGCCCTGTATCAACACAGAGAAATGTCGCACTCGATCACAGGCTCGAAATTTGAAGCCACTCGAAGACTTAAAAAAAAATAGTAGTTCTGTCGTCAGGTAAAGGTTAATGTCGCTATTTTAAATCCTATGGATGGGAAAAGAGGGGGGGGGGAATAATGTTTCAGGCATTTATCCTGTCAGGTTTGGTATTGATTCGACTAGAGGCAGGTTCTCTGTGCAGTTGTTTTCTTTTATTGCCCTAACATAGATGTTTTTCCCCCTCCATTCTTCTCGAATCATCTGCCGGCCCGAGAAACAAGCACAGCGCATAGATGCAACAAACAACAATGTGCTAATTCAATATTTATGTGTTGCTACTGTTATTGTTTCACTTAACATTACTTTTAAATCAGAGGTGTGGCGTAATGGGGGCGGCAGGGGCGGTCCGCCCCATTGCGGTACTTTTTAGGGGCGGCAAAATTTCACGAGAAATGAAAAAAAAAATTGAAATACCTAAATAAGAGGGCGGCAAAATCGACTTCTGCCCCGTGCGGCCGATACCCACGCTACGCCGCTGCCTTAAATATATAAGGCCGGCCCTGTATATATATATAGCCATTTCCTTTTTCTATTTGGCAAAACAAAATAAAATGTGATAAGCTTTGCGTCTGGTTTTTCTGAACACGAGATTATTACATTCAAGCACCGTGAATGACACAGTAATGAGGTGTCATTAGCCTGGGGCGCTGTCTGAAGGGCGTTGTACTCGGGGTTGTCCTACTCTTTTTTTTTTGGTACTCTTTTTCTACTTGGCTCATAAACTTTCGACTCCGACCATTCATACTCGTGTTTTGTATTCCATTACAAACTTAACGAGTCTCGATCGAGGGAAAAATAAATATTTTAAAACAATCTTCAAGAATTTTTTTTTTTTTTGGTAACCGTCAATAAATACTTTTGCTCATGACTTTGTGAATGTTTTTGTTGTTTGTTTTGTTTTGTTTTTTGTCAATAAAAAAGATGCTGAATAAAGTTGGCAGGACCTGAATGATATCAGTCAATTAGGTGTGATATAATTACAACATTTATTCCTATAATGTATATCCCTGGCACGCCCTATTCTAAATGTGGTTTATCCCTAATACACACATCACCCACACTCTCTCACTCACGGACGGACTGACACACTTCTGACCACGGTTATAAATACTGGCGACCTCCGTCGCTTTCACGCCTGACTTAACCGGTCCTTTGCTTTCACCTTTTTTTTTTGGTCACAACCATAGAACTTGTGACAATTTTTTTTTATCGCTTCCACAATTAGACCGTGTCCAAACATTGGCTCAGTTGTCACCAATATAGGTTCACTAGACCCCCACCTGGTGTGTGCCATACATCACTCACGTATTGTTTTGGGCAAACCGCGAAACAGCTCACGTTGAAGATGAAATGATAGTTTACAAGAAGACCGAGTCGAAGACGCCCCTGGAGGGCAGCTATTATGTACTCAACTATTTGTTATTGATCCCGCTCGTGTTTATAAATAGTTTGCCGCTCATAAAGTCCTACGTGTGATGGTTCAGTTTCTGGCTCTAGGTTATATTGACGTGTTAATGGACGTGTTTCTAACGCTAGTATATTTGTTGACTTGTACAACATACACACATTCCATGTAATAAATACAACAGCCAAATAGAAAAAAAAATACGTTACCGTATCTTACGTTTAAGGGCAGCTTATACGTTCACACTGTAGCTCTCAAAGTGATCATTTGTTTTGCCCCTTTTAAGACAGGTGGATGACGAAGAACGAACACGTTTCTTGTTGGGGTCACAAATCGCAAAAGTTTGAGAAACTACATTAGGTTTGGGGGTGGGGGTGGTCTTTTTTTATAATTCGTTATATTGTTGGTGTATGTTATAAAACACGAATAAGCAATTACAAGTATAATACTATCGACGTCAGGTTTCTACACAGATATGGTTTGGTGTCATTAAAGTGGAGAAGGGGTCGTGAAATTTGTTAGGGGGTCATATAATATCAATTGGGATCAATGATATACGTTTAACAATAAGTGAAAAGAATCTTGAAAACGTGGACAGAGCTGTAGCTAAGGATTACACCAGGGTCTTTGACACAATAGTTCATGTAAGATGGATGGCATTTAACCTCATTTGATCTTTAATCGAACAATTGATCACTTGCTGGACAGTTTTATGATTCTTACCATCTCTGTGTCCTCGCCGCGGAAGAGAATTTTACGTCTCCTATGAAATGACTGCAAGGGAAGAGGAATGTGTAGTCGATATGATTACCTGCCTTGACCTGAAAGTTTCCCCACCCCCATCTCAAGGTTACTTCACTGTTAGATAATAAAGGCAAGTGAATTTAGATTTGTCCATTGTTTTCTTTAGCGTCGATAAAGTTTTTTTTTTTTTAAAAGCAATATTTTATGGAGTTAAATAGGGCCATTATTACTTAAACCAAGATGGGAACGATCACATAGTATGCAGCACTTGACAGTGGGCGGGGATCCGGTTAATATATACAAAACAAAAGATAACAATGAACAAATCTTCTAAATTTAAGCTTGTCGTATAAGAAAAGAAAGTCTTCTGGAATGATGTTTTAATCTATTATCAAATGGCTTTTGATATGTATTATTATATATTTCCCCGTTATTGTCTTTGTCGACATTATTTTCTTATTTAAAGTCATAAGGTTATTGTGAAATCGTATACCCCCCACCCCTCTCTCAGTCAATCGGAACATTGAGCTAATTGTTGTTGTTTTCTTTCCGTCAGCTGCTGCCGTTGTTTTTTATCTGTCCATGCTCACCTCTGGTCATTCCCGATTTCTAATACATGATGAAATATAGGCTCAGCCCTCGCCAGCTGCCTCGACATTTAATGAAAGCCGTAATTACATTATGGAATCATTGAGCTCGTGGTTTTCATGAGACCGGCTCTCACACTAATTACGTTTCCAATTAATGAGATGATTGGCTGTTTTTTGTTTTGTTTTGCTTTTAAAGCGGTCATTGCCAAACAAGTTATTAAACTGAACTTTGTTGTGTGTGTTTTTTTTTTATTTGTGCATTAGGTAATTGCTAAAACATACAAGGAAGTATGGCCAGCATTTTTCTCAGCTTCGTATTTATTTTTTTACAATTATTTGGTTTTATAATTAAATAATATTAGATTCATACTTATGTAATCTATTTAAAGCGGTAAAACTAGCTCGTACTTATATAATCTATTTAAAGCGGTAAAATGAACACTGAGCATCAGGCCCGTAGCCAGGTCAAAGTAAGCAGGGGGGCACCAATACCCAGCAAGGGGGCACCTTTACTTTTTCTTTATTTTTTCCTCTTTTTCTTCTTTTTTCAGCACTCTACACCTAGCGGGGGGCACGGCCCTCAGTGCCTCCCCTTGGGTACGGGGCTGCTGATTA
This sequence comes from Bulinus truncatus, assembly GCA_021962125.1. Lineage (NCBI taxonomy): Eukaryota > Metazoa > Mollusca > Gastropoda > Planorbidae > Bulinus > Bulinus truncatus. The sequence goes on along the minus strand of JAGDYQ010000108.1, from coordinate 2,080,785 downwards.
TTGAAGAAATTAAAAAAAAAATAACAACTTCCCCATATCTTCGGTTCAAAAACATATCCCGAGCGACACGCGAGGGTTGTATTGTCCAGCTCTCGTGTGTATAGTGAACAAGCTGCTTACATACAGATGGGCATATCATCGCTTAGTATTCCAACCTTGCTATTAGTGATTAAAAAATTGCCCACGCAAAGCATCAGCTGTCAAACTAGGCTACTTTTTTTTAATACAAAAAATATAACATTCATATTAATTTATAAAAGACATCCGTTGACTGAATAACACATAATGCCAACTCTGTTAAAGCTGTGATACTTTACAAATTTGTTGAACTTGTAAGATTAGTTTTTATGCCGATCTAGGTGAACAACATTACTAATACTATCAGCATGCTCACGGCATGGGGTGGGCAACCCGAAAAATTTTCAGGGGTCCCTCGGGCCTTGGGGGGTCCCATCGCTTTCGAAATTTATATGTATTTATTATTATTTTTTATTTTTTTGCTGCAAGGAAGTTGTGCCTTTTTGGGGGTAGTGGGAATCATCGCCCCCACGAGCTTTGGATTTTCTTGCTGAGACCCTGCGAAATTTCACACGTCACTCCTGTGTGCTTTCTGTCCATGTTAAATAAAACTTATATTAAGGTAATTTCGTTCAGGAAATTTCGCTTAAGGATTGTTTATTTAACTGATGCATAACATTTTACGAAAATTGACACACTCAAATAATAATTTGTCGGTTTCAGATTTTTACAAATTATTTCGTTGTGTTTTAACAAGTTAATAAAATAAGATAATAAAAAAGAATCATGAAATTACCAAGTTGTCAAGACCGACAACCAACATTTCCTTCTGGCATGAGTGTCCACGATCAGGAGAAAATGATTAAAGCTTCTTTCGAGTTCATTAGATTTTGTGACAAAAATGACGTTATAAAACGAAATAAAGGGACGCTTAAAATAGCTACTTTGACAGCTTACATACCGGAGCGGAAGAATTGAAATGAACTTTCACAAGAACGTCGTGTGCCGGCCTGAAAAAGAATTATATAGATGACGAGCTGCTGGCAGAGGGCGTTATAACCTTTTAGCGAATGCAGGATTTCAATGTGGAATTAATACATGTTTTTTTTTTATTTAAATGTATATATTAAATCGTAGGTCTGCCCATTGTTAGGAAATGCCAATGAGCAGTACTGAGATCTGGTAGGGGAGCGGGATGACTGGGGGTGGGTCGATCGTCCGACCGTTAAAACCGAAGATGCCATGCTGGTGTCTGTGTAGGCGTGTGTGTGTGTTTTTTGTGACATAAACTACATTGTGGATCCACCTTGTATTGCTTAACAACGGTGGGTGGGCGTTGAACAAATACGATAGACTCTACTCGTATGGTTGATTTAGAAATCTATGTTCGAATAGAGACGTTATTAACTGATCAGAGATATGGTCATTGCTTCTGAAAACATTCACAGAACTGTATTGTGATAGTAAGTGTTTTGATTATCTTATTATCAGCTGTAGTGTTATGCAGAGGGTCGAGTTTTTTCCTTCCATGTTATGCATAGCCACAGAGGGGGGCGTCGTTAACTCACGGAGAGTGTCTACCCAGTAGTTTAGGAAGGGCACTGCGGGTTGTGCGGCCGCACAAGGCGCCGACTTTGGAATGGACGCCGAAAGAGGACTGTTAAATGTTTTTTGCTCTTTTCGTTTTTTTTTTTAATCTGTGACTTGCACAGGGTGCCACACTAGATAGCTCCGGCTCTGTGCCTACCCCAGTATGAAAGGGCCTGCTAATATATTTCATATTAATCGATTGTTCTAAACCCCATCTTACTGCTTCAATTTGTCATGTGTTTTTTTTTTTGTTTTTTTTGCGAAATTTCTTTTTTTTTTCACTGTAATAAAACAGTTAAAAAATCCAATAGAGAGTCGAAAAATGTAAAATCAATGAATTTTTTTAATAAAAACCTTTTTTTTCCAAAGGTTATATTGTACATAATAAATATATTTATTTATGTGTTAGGAGTGGTGATTTTAGCATAATCATATAAAAGTTTATTGTAACAGAAACAATACACAGGCAGACATGATTAATGATTATATATATACAATTTCTTTTTCTTCCCTCGCTATTGTTCTCAACTAATGATTGTACGAGTGTTTTAAATGTATATGTAGCTGGCAAATGTAACATCTTCATTCATCAGACGGTTTCGTGTTTGTTTCAGCGACGTTGTCCTCACCACTTTACTCGTTTTTTTCCTCCCTCATACTGCTACTCTTCCCCCCTCTGGTGCCGCCCAACAGGGGGAAACAAACACGCCGCATGTCCTCCCCGTGTCCTTCATTACATGCCATCAGCCTGGGTCAATTAGTGACAGCACCTCCGGAACGCGCGACACTCGGCATCGATCCGGTCCATATCAGCTTATTGATGGCTGCTCACTGACCTAGTAAAGTAGTGGGCTCGGCTGTACTATTGTTGGCTTCCCCCCGTGTGTTAAAATTTATCTCTATGCCCTCCCCCCCCCAAACAAGCCTTCATCTACGCTTGAGAGGAAATCCAATAACTCAGCAGATCGGGGGGGGGGGGGTAATTCCACTGGACATTGGTAAATGTCTGTATAATCACGACTTTTTATATTTGGTCAACAAGTGGCTGTGTAGCGGTGGGAATCAGTCTGGGAGGAGTTGGGGGTGGGTGGTCATTCAACTGGACATTGGTGAGTGTCTATATAATTGCGAGTTGTTGTTTTTTTTACATTTGGTTCGTTAATACGTTAATATTTCTTATAAAAATGAACCAGCTCGTCAGAAGTGTTAACATGTGGGTAAACATGTGGTAGGTGCTAAGTATTGTTTATCTACGGTGTTGTGTGTCTTTTTATACGGTAACGAAAATTTGTTCTCATCTCAACATTGTTGGTTATCTTGTCTGTTCTGTCCACATTGACTAGCTGTCAATGTGTTTATCTTTTGTGTGTCTGTCTGCCTTGCTGCTTGTCCAACAATTGTTTACATTGTAAATTAAAAGGTGGAGAAAGATATATTACTGACAATATATAATATAAAAAAAAACAACATTTAGTTAAGTGTCATTTTAAAATTACATTTTACGCTCATTGTTCATTGTCTGAGACTATATCTAGAGATAGATAGATTGATGGATGGATGATAGTCAAAATGTATGCTTGTTTCGGAATCATTTTGGGTCATGCCTTAATTCAGGGCTGCCAACTTGGATAATTTATATCCAGATCTAGATATATTTTGATCCATCTAGATAAACGAAATTCTATCTACTAAGCAGATCTGGATATTTAGTTTCCTTTCAGTCATATAAAAGGTATTTTTTTTAATTGCATTGATTTAATATATATATATATATATATATATATATATATATACATATACATATATATATATTGTTGTTTTTTGGATAATTATACGGCACACAAGTTGGAAGGCCTGTTACGTCACCAGTACGCCTTAAAGTCCGCGAGCATGAAATTTAATGCTCGTCAACAAAATATTAAGTGATGAATCGAACACCACAATCGATTGCTAAGCCTTCTCCGATATGACATATTACGAGAAGACGAGGAGGGTTAGAAAAATGGGGAGGGGGGGCAGACAGGAAGAAGTAAATCGAGAGTTAAGGGGGGTGATCGATAGTAAAACCCGTTACTTTGAAAGAAAAATAAATAAATAAATGAAACACACAGCTCAGCGAGATGCATTCTCGCTTGAAGTGAAATTGATCTTCAACGAGACAGCTCCGAGACTTAGTTTAGATGGAGTGTGCCGACTTGTGGAACCACGGTGAACTTTTAAAACATAAAAAAAGAATTAAATAAAACAAAGAAGAGAAAAAAAATCGTAGCTCCGCGGAACTGAATTTGTCGATAGTTAAAATATCGATCAAATAGAATTGAAATAAAGGGGCCGAATCAATAAAAAATACTTTGGTTAGTTGTTTTATTGTATCTTTTATTAATTATTTTGAAGTTCCAACACTTTGACATTTTATCTTCAACGCAACGACTACTCCCTTTCACCGTCCGCTCAATACTTTAAAAACAGTGGTTCTCAAACTAGTGTGCTTCGCGACCCACAGATAAACAATGTTCGTATGCGCGAGAAGCTAGCAGAGCCGTAGCTAGATATAGTTGCGCCCTGTGTGTGTGTTACATTTTTGGCGCCCTCCCCCCCCCCCCAATCTAAAAAGTGCAAAAAAATTTAACAGCGCTCTTTCGGCGCCCCTTCCTAGTTCGGCTCCCTGTGTGACCCCCACAAACCTCAGTGCCCATCCTACGCCACTGCCAGCTTGTAATCAATGAAAAAGTATTTTTTCATTGTAAAAAAAATAATTGTATATATTCTGGATCAACTAATAATTACATGTTTTTAGGCCGAGTGGTGTAGATACTCGACTGTCGACCTGAGAGTCCTGGGTTCGATCCTCGGTGAGAACCATGTGGAATTTTTCCAGGTGAAATATGTTTCAAAGTCGTCCCACAAGTCCACCCAGCTTTAAATGGGTACCTGACTTTAAGTTGGGGAAGTAAAGGCGGCTGGGCGTTGTGCTAACCACACAACCCCTTCATATGCCGAGGTTATAGAAACAGATGAATTCTACACTTCATCTGCCCCGATGGCCCGGGGTTAAGGGAATTTTTTTTTACTTTAATTCAGCTCGCGACACACCAGTGGGTCTCGGCCCACACTTTGAGAAACACTGCTTTGAAAAATAAAAAAAAAACATCACACGTTATTGTCCTCTCTCTCACTCTCTGTAAACATTATCCAACTCCCACGCAATATCATCCCCACCCCCATTTATCTATTCTCCTCCATCACACACACCGGCCCACACCCATTTCATATTACTCAATAGTTTTGTCAGTTGGTGTTTTTGTTTTTCTTCTTCAAACTTTACATTATGGTTTCATCGCCTTTCACCGGTTGTTGTCATTCTTAACTTGAATCACATGGTGGGTGTGTCTGTGTGGGAGTGGGAGTCTGTGTGTGTGTGTGTTTTAAATTACTTTTCTTTTTTTATGTTCAGTCTGACGGCCACAACCGTTAGATCAGTACATAACAGAGTACTAGTATTTTGCTTTAGTTTGTAGCAATCTTATTAGTACTTACACCCAGGCACTCCGAGAGGGTCGGCCAGGGGGCCATTGCCAGGGGGCCCGGCCCGCATCTGTAAGGGGGCCCGGCCGCCCCGACCATGTCAATTTTCACGACTTATTGTTTATTAAGGGGCCCGCAATGATGTCCTGCCCTGGAGCCCGTGGTGGCTCTCGGCGCCACTGCTTACCCCTCCCCCCCGCTTTTTTCTTTTTTAATTTTCTCACGAGTTTTCTTAGAAAATGCACGAGGCCATTGTGAGGTTTATGTTTCAAAAAAGTAATTTAACATGCGGTATTTGTTATAAAAATGTACTATGGAATGTCGGGTTGTTGATTTTTTTTGTTTGGATATTAGAATAGAATCAAGACATCATTGTTCACTGACCTATGAACATTAAACTTTAAAGAAACAATAGCCTTGTGGGTTCCTGAACCGAAACTCGTATCAGATCCAACTTTGAAGATAATGTTTAGTGGTATACATTGTTAATAGAATGGATATCTCAAGATAATGGGGGAGGGGGGGGCAGAGCGTGGTCATTTAAATCTGGAAATAACACTTCGGTCAACTGTATTTAATTTGAAGCACGTGTACATGGGGAGCGGGGGTGGGTGTGACGGAGCTGTCCAGTTTTTGTGGTCAGATGTGTCATACAACAGGCATTATACAATGTTGGGATATTCAAGAAGGAGCCATTCCTACGTTTTTGGCGGAACTAAGCAGCTGTACATTTGAAGACCCTGGGGCAAAAGCGCGTTCAAGGCCGCCGATTGCAAATCTTAACAGCTCGTGTCCCCTTTCTCTCAACTATTATATCATTTTAGCCGAGCCTCTGACAAGTGCTGAGATTGACACTCCGTGTTGCGGCCCACCAGAATGTGAATTTCGTGTTTCTTTGAGAACTAATAAATAGCCGACCTCTTGAGAAGCGAGATTGATTTAGAAGTGTGTACTTTGAACTAACAACAGATAAACATTCAAAATTGTATTGGGTTGCGGCGAAATAATAATCCCGGCTGGTGCCCCCCCCCTTTTGCCATGGGGTCCCTAGGCACCCGCCTAGTTCGCCTGTCCATTAGAACGGCTTTGGGTTAAAGAAGGCGGCAGATATTATCGTTGTTTTTGTTTCGTTTTGTTGGTTATAAATAACTTTGAAGGTTCCTACTATTGAACGAGAAAACTCCGAAATAAATCAAAACTGTGTAAATCCAACATGCTCACAACAATGGAGCTATTTTTTCAGTTGGTCTTTTTTATTATTCTTACATAATGCGTTGATATTGAGATGAATAATATTGCAACGCTCGAAAATGACAAGAGAAATAAAAGATACACTCGTTCTACGCTCGTCTCTTCACTTAGGGATGTCAGATGAGAAAATGTCTCGCGCGATCGATACGAGCGAGGGTAAAAAAAATTCTCTGTCAATGAGATAACTTTTTTTTTTGGTTGTTAAAACTAATAGCGCAATTGTATTTCCACATGTGTGGTCAGTAAACTATTTTATCTTGCTTAACGGACATCCATCCCACGATAAACGGTTCATTATGCGGTCATTGTCAAATTTATTATGCGAAATGTGTGCATGTATATGTCGTAACTACAAAAGATAGGAAAAAGCGAACATAGTAAAACGTTGTTGCTATATTGTATCTGCAATCCTCGCCACTGATCTCGGTCAGTCAGTAGCCAGCGTTATGAATCCATCAAACTCGTGCCCCCAGTTGTTTGGGCCGGGGGAGGGGGGGTCATTTTTCTTCTATCTTTGATTCACTGCAGATATGTAAAAAAAAAAGGGGGGGGGGCAACATAAGAAGTTCGTGGGAGTTTATACCGAGTTTCTGGAAGATAAATGAGCGGACAAGAGATACGCCCATGTTCATGATAGACTTGCTCATCTAGATCATTTAGTGTGTGCAAGAGATAAATGTGAACAGGGTTTTAGTTGAGATCAGATCAGGAGAGCGATATTTTGTTAAATTCAAAGGCTGGAATAAGACGAAGACACCAAGACGGTGTATGCAGAGTGTCAGGGTATGGATGCGGTGGTCTCTTTTATATATTTATTTTTAAATACTTTCTTTAATTGCACAACTTATACAAGTTCATAACACCTCCAGTTATTAACTCGAAATCACTTTATTGAATAATCATAAGAACTAGTTATTCAATAATGAACATTAACCATTAAATCATGTCTTTACGATAAATACCAGTTGTCCGTTCTTTTAATACAATAAATACTTCTTCCTAGCTCCTCCGTTCCTTCCTTCTTCAAACTTAAAACAAAACAAAAATAACCAAAACAATGTTCTATCTCTTTCCTCGTCAACCGTCTGTGTGTGTTCTCCCTTTTCTTTCCCCCGTTCAATAATCCGTTCATTAGGTGCGTCACCGTACTACAGGGAATTCCCTCTAACATCTACATTAATACAATAATTAATTGTCTATCTATATAACTATCTAACAATGTGTCTGTCTATTTATCTATGTCTGTCTATGTCCTTACACAGAGCTATCTCTCTCTCTCTCTCTCTCTCTCTCTCTCTCTCTCTCTCTCTCTCTCTCTCTCTCTCTCTCTCTCTCTCTCTCAATATGTATATGCATATATACATACACACCCATTTATTTTTGGAGAAGTGTAGATATTATAAATTCTATCATTTAAATATACATTTTTGATTATTTGCTATATATTTGTTTGGCGTATAATCTAGATATTTGTTCATATATTTTTCTGGATAGCCCTATAAGTAAATAGTTGGCAGCACCTAGGTCGGGCTAGCAGTGGGTTATTCACATCGAACATTTGACTTGATACTCGACCGACGCCTCGAGCCTCGACTTCGGGATTAGTTTCACTGGAACTCGGTGCGTGCCTACCACCCCCCCCCCCACGAGTTTGTTTGAAGTAGATCACAGCGGCCTGAAAGTCTCAAGTCAACAATGGAACTGTTGCACACCAAATGCGCAAGTGTGTCTGTATGTGTATACATGCACGAGTGTGTCTGTATGTGTATACATGCACGAGTGTGTCTGTATGTGTATACATGCACGAGTGTGTCTGTATGTGTATACATGCACGAGTGTGTCTGTATGTGTATACATGCACGAGTGTGTCTGTATGCGCTCGTCTGAGTGTTGATATCTGTGTGTGTGTGGGGGGGATATATCTTTAAGTCACACTTGTTCACTCACATGACATGTATACAAGTCTGTTGTATCGTGTGACTTTTTTTTTACAAGGTTATTTGCCTTCCTGTTATATTTAGGCTATCTGGTTGCACGTGTGTTTGTTTGTTGGTGTGTCCTTTTTAAAGCAAGCCTGGGTTGGTTGTACGTTGTACCGATCATTTCAGCGGTAATATCAAAAACCCTTACAAGACTTGAGACCTGGTTGGATGGAGGTGATAAAACAATAGGACCATACCTGTGAGCCTTATGTTTTTAATTTTTTTGGCCAATACAATAGTCACACGTGACCAATTTTAACGGGGCTTTTGTCTGTGCGTGTTTGTCTTTGATTGCCCATGCAACCTAGGTTATTTAATATCCAACCCCCCTCCTCCCCCTTCGTTCTACAATAATTCGTCAGTTAGCCAGTCTAATCAGACGCACAAATCTAAACAACTTTTCAAAAGTTTTTTTTGTTTGTTTGTTATCACGGAGTTTTGTTTTAAAAATGTTATTTATTTATTTTTTTTTGTAGTTTAACTGACAACAGATTCCAACACAGGTCTTTCGTTGACAATCCTCCTCCCCCCCCCTCCATTTTTTTTAAGGTACCGATCTACGGTGAATGGAACCACAGGTGCGGAACTCGAGTCCAGGTCTGGGTGGGTGCATGTGTTTGAGGGTTGGGGCGGGGAGGGGGTGGGGGGATTTTACCGAGTCCATTCAATCCCCTCCTACAGTACGGCGGGCACTGGTCCATTCAATCACACGGCCTCGATGGCTATAATTCAGCCGGGAATGAATGGACTTTACCTGTGTTGTTAAAAGCAGGTCTAGCAATAATAAGCTAGCGCTCTCCCACACCATCCCCCCCGGGGGGGGGACCTACCCCCCCCCCTCCCCGCTCCAGACTATTGAAAAAAAATAAAACAACAACACCTTCTTCTATATGACCTTAGAGCAAGGGTCATCAAACTGGGCTAAATTACCCACCCCCCTTCCTTTTTAAGTGTGGGTAAAAAAAAATGAAATTCTAAGGGACAATGTGAACTTGGCAGACAAAACTTTACAAAAAAAAGTATATTATTATTTTGAGAGAAATAGTTTAGAAATTATTTTTTAAAAGTGTTGGTCACAGTCTGTGGGTCGCAGATAACTTAATAGAGAATGTGTAGGATTAATTTTAGATATCATGTTTGTCTCTTTACACTTGCAGGTCTGTCAGGATAAAAATTAACAGGGCGGGAATGCAAAAAGCTTGGGAACCAGTGGGCTAGAAAGTTTTCCTATTCCCCCTCTCTTAAATGATTCATCCCTTTTTGTATTGAATATCTGTACTCTATCTGTATCTTTATTCTATCTGTTTTGTATCTGTACTTTATCTGTTTTTTATCTGTATTCTATCTGTACTTTATCTGTATTCTCCCAAACGTCAACAACTGTTTACATCTTTACTAAGGTCCAGCCAGGTGGTAACATTGGTTTGGACATTTATTGATAGAGAAACTGACCAGCCTGAAACATCCTTGAATTATATGAACTATTTTAACTATAGGCATACTCTTGTTTTACTCATGCCTCTTTATTGGGAGGGGTGTGTGGCAGTGGACCATTAGCTTTAGGGCCCCTCCACGGGGCATGGTAATTTTGGGAGCTGGGGGGGGGGGACTCAAGTTGATAAAAACACTGCTGTGTGTGTGTGTGTGGTTGTTTTAGACATGTGATTTTTGCTTTGTAGCTATATAACAAACATTTTGTAAATATAATTTTATTTCCTCATCGCACAACAAAGTTATCTTCTTATATAACACATTTTGAATTGTTTTCCTAAAATATCTTATTTAGTTGTCTTTTTTTTTAATTATCATTATTTTTTTTTTTTTTACAGAGCTGCAACAAAATAAAACAGGATGTTGACAAGATTCGTCAGAATCATCATTACAGCAATAGTCGTCTGGACATTATGTTATAAATAATTTTTTACATTTACATCCACCACAGAAAAAAAATTATTGCCCTTGTAAAAAAAAAATAATTGCCGTCTGAAAAAAATATAAAAAAGATGGATGATTTCGGTGGCATGGGGTATGATGGGACAGATGTCATGGCTTCCTTGAGCACCGACCCTTTCGGTCTGGGGAACAGCTCCTCCAGCGACAAGTTTGCAGCTTTTGATGCGTTTGTGAACAAGATTGTGGACGAAGACAGTCAGCTGTCGGACTCAGGGAACCTGGACATGGGTGAGGTCCTGGTCTCGGATCAGGGGAACAGATTAGGAGCGCAGTGAGTACTTGTGGCCTTTTTTAAAATGTTTTTCGTTACTCTCTGCCTTCTATCTCTGTCACAATTTACAGTATTTGGCTCTGGCCTCTATGGGAAGTAGCTTGCTGGACATTGGCCTCTATGGGAAGTAGATTGTTATAAGTGTTATAAGCTAATTCTTAAAAGTTGCAAAGTCTAAATATTGAAAAAGATTTATTTGCAGTAATTATGCAATCTGTATTGATTAATGCTATTCATTTCCTAGAATTTTTTTTAATGTCAATTTACAGGAAAGAATAATTGTAAATAAATGACCTCTTTACTTCACATTGGTACATTTCATCTGTAGACATTATAGTTCTGTAGACATTATAGTTCTGTAGACATTATAGTTCTGTAGACATTATAGTTCTGAAGACATTATAGTTCTGTAGACATTATAGTTCTGTAGACATTATAGTTCTGTAGACATTATAGATCTGTAGACATTTTAGTTCTGAAGACATTATAGTTCTATAGACATTATAGTTCTGAAGACATTATAGTTCTGAAGACATTATAGTTCTGTAGACATTATAGTTCTGTAGACATTATAGTTCTGTAGACATTATAGTTCTGTAGACATTTTAGTTCTGAAGACATTATAGTTCTATAGACCTTATAGTTCTGAAGACATTATAGTTCTGTAGACATTATAGTTCTGAAAACATTATAGTTCTGAAGATATTATAGTTCTTTGGTAGACAATATTGTTCTGTAGATATTGTAGCTCTATGGCAGACGGCATCATATTTCTGCAGACATTAATTTTTATCTGTGTCCATTACTTTTCCACTTTAGAAATTGTTCAATGATCGAAATTTCTTTGAAATGTCTGGAATAGCCCCAGGCATAAATAATTTATCTTTTTAACTCAGTTTGTCTGTTTGCCTGCGTTATTTAATCTCACTTATTGGATGCACTTGTTGAGTTATCTCCCTGTCTTGTTATGCTTAGTTTTTTTTTTATGTTCATGCATCTTTAAATGAGGTTGGGTGATAACAAAAAAAATCTCTCCAGGATTTAACATTCAGCTAATGATAGTGTTCACAATGTTAACAAGTGTTGGCCTTACGCTCATTATAGTTGGTGCAGCATTTAATGAGGTTGGGTGACAACAAAAAAAAATCTCTCCAGAATTTAACATTCAGCCAACGGGGACGAGGTGTGAGTGTTGCCGGTCATAACTCTTTTATGCTATATACAAAGCACAAACAAACATAGATCTATATATTTGTATAAAGTATTGGACTAACAACATATACGATTCATATATAACTGATGTTATATATATTTAAACTTTTAGTCATTTTATTATTATGATTGATTATGCTAACTAATTTCAATAAACACAGTACCATTTTATAGCTATATTATATCATTTAATGAAGATTTTAATGTCAGACTGGCCCGCCCCACATCCTAAGTTATGCCAGTTTGGCTTAAAAATGCTCCTTGCATAAATATACATAATTATATGAAGCATTTGAGCCTCTTGTTAGACTGTAGCTATAGAAACATTTCATCTTCCCTGATGGCCCCCTACTGCTCAGGGAACTTATCTTACTTTACTTTTATATAGAGAGCTTTTATGGCTTAAAAGGCTTCAATTTTGCTAAGATTTTACATTAAAAAATAGTCATGATTTTTATAAATAAAAGGCAATTTAAATGAAAAAGAACCAAAAAGTAAAACTTGCAATGAACTATTTTGTTTGGAATCTATTTTATAACTTTTTTTTTTAGAAAAGACTGACATACTCTAAAGGATTCTATATTTAAATGTCAATTTAAGATTATATATTCCGAATGTTCAAGAAACGTTGCCTCTTATTAATGATTCATTGAAACATTAAGTAATGTGAATGCTAATATATATTGTAAATGTTAATTAGTTATTAATTATCTGTGGATAATTTCTTACTTCAGATTGCTGAGACAGCCAGTAGCACGTCTGTCATCACTGTCGCCGCTACCCAGCAGCGTTGGCCTGTTGCACCCTCACACGACATCTGACAACTCACCCTACCCTGACCACGTGGCTTACCCTGCTTCATGCCCCAGTTCTCCATTTGGTTTTAATTCACTCAGCAGCACCTCCTCCTCCTCATACAAGCAACACAACGATCCACGGGTTGACGCAGTGCAGTCTCCCCCGCAGCTCTGGGACAGCAATGGAAACAAGCAGACGAACAATTACAGCATCGTCAGCAACAGCCTGTATGGCAACAACAATAACAACAGCAATAATTACAAACAGCAGAGAAATGTTATACCCAATCTCGATGACAGTGCCAGCTTCCGGGAGGGATTCATTCTTGACCCTCAGGCGGTTGAGCTCCTGGATATTCCCAACCTGGTAGTGTCCGAGGACTTTTTGCAGAAGTGCATTGAGGAGATTCAGCTACAGAATGAAAACAAATTTATCTTTGGTGGTGAGGATGAAAATTGTTTGGATGTAAACTTGTATAACCTCCCTTCACCCGGTCCTAATGGCCTGAATAGTTACAGTTATAGTAACAACAACAACAACAACAATGGCGCTGTTAGCCTCACTGGAGGAGGTGCACCCGTGTTGCAAAATAATTTTCTCAGTCCTCATCCCACCAGCTCAGGCAGCAGGCAGTCAAACTTGTTGGCAGCTCCCACTCATCCGAGTCTTGACTACTCCGCAGACACTTTCCAACAACGACAGGCAGGGGCACAGCCACAGCAGCATTGGTCGCACGCCCAGTCTCAGACTCATCGTACTAATAATTTAAGCCCGTACTCATCCGTGAACAGCCACAGTAAAACTGCTTCTAGTTTGGATGTGCCCAGTTTAGATAAGTCTTTCTTCGGAGGTCAAGGCCTTTCCAGGTCAGAGTATTCAAGGAGTATGGAATGCATAAGTGGCCAGTTTTCAAAACCGGAAATTTCTAACGTCACATCAACCATGTCACCACCACTGAGGCGCAAAAGTCAGATGGGTGGCGGTCAAGAATTCACTGGAAGGAAGTTCCCACCAACCCCGAGTAACCACCATCATTCCAGTTTGAATGTTGGCATGCAACAAGAAAGCATAGCTCCTTCATACCGAAGGATGACTTCTTCTGCAGCTGCTAACCCTTCAAGCCTAAATATGTGTAACCCGGCTGGAAGCCGCCAACACCTGCATTCATTTTCAGCAGCTGATGGAATCTCGCAACATATGATGTCGCCCATTCCTCCACGTATACCCCTCCCTAGAGAGGTAATTTCTTTGCATGAAAGTGTACATTAAATATGAAATGTAAATTATTTTGATCCTTTGTAAACCTTTTAGCTTAAAATGTTTTAATTAAAAAAATTACGTTGGATTGATAATCGAAATTTAAAAAAAATAAAAGCGAATATTTTCTTTTCAAGGATGATAATGATCATAAAAAAGAATTTAAATTTCAAGAAATAAAATGATATATAAAAAAAAATAATAATATTTTTGTTTAAGAATTTAAAGGGTCTTAATTAAAAAAATAAATTTGTTTTTTTTTTTTAATTTTTCCAGGTCAGTTCCACCTCTAGCCACATTTCGTCTTTCAGTTCGGAAGATTGTCCAATATCAGACTCTCAGTATTCAGCCATTTCTAACAGTGGTCTACACCAAAGCTATATGCCCTCAGGCTACAAGCATTCTGTGGATGAAGGGTCAAAGTTCACCTTCAATTCAGACTATCTTGCTTCACCTTCATCCCTGTCTTCAATGTCATCGTCGCCGACATCATCTTACATCGGCAAGACCGCCTCGCCCTTGAGCGTTGCATCACCCCCACAGGTGAATTATTCATCGCTTCATGATTTTGTTACATTCATGGCTACATCTTTTATTTTATTCTTTATGTGTGTGAACTTAAAAAAAAAAATATTTTTATTGCTGAGTGTGTTCAAAGGACTTAGTTCCGTAATGTACATTGTCCTTACACAGTGAGGAGGGCAATTTTAGATTTTACTTAAAGATTTAAATACTTTAAAAAAACAAGCCATATGTTGGAATTTCGCTTAAAATAATTTTAAAACTTACAGAAAAAAAGTTGATGAAACATGAAATTTAGAACATTCGATTAATCAATACATTAATTGGTTAAATTAAACCATTCATTATTGTGTAGAGATTATCTTTTTTAAATAAATCTTATTTATTATGACAATTTTTATTTTCATATTTTACAGGGATGTTTTGAAATCATAATGAACTTATTATTGTTATTTTTTTTTTTTTCAATACAGTCCTCTGCTTACCTTCAGCCAGTTCATATTAATACCAGTTCTGCTCCACCTGCCACAACATCCAGCTATCAAAACAGTACTGGATCAATGTCCTGGAATGATCAGCTATCCCCTGGTTTATTCACTGGCAATTGCATTTCATCCAACAGCACCACGACTGCCAACAACAACAACAACAAAAGTAATTGTTTAGACAGAAACCATTCTTTTGGAATGTATTGTGGAACACCCACATTGGATATTATTTCTGTGGAGGCGGATGCAGCGTGTAAGCATGGCATGAATGCTGCTCTGCCAAAAAATGTTAACAGTAGCTTGGTGGAGAACAACAACAATAATAATGATTCGTATCTCAAGGTTAATGCTGGCATGGACGTTAGGAATACCTCATCCTTCAGCAACGTGACATCCCCGGCATCATCTGGCCACCAAATGTCAGGTAACTCCAGTGGTAGGGTTCTGCACACACCGGTGGACCAGGGCACTTTGGCTGCTGCGATACTGAGGGAGCGCCTCAGCACCAGCCACCAAGCTCACCAACTTCACCAGCAGCAGCAAAAGCTGCAGCAGATACATCTACAGCAGCAGCAGCAACAGTTTGCCAACCAGCTGCAGCAACAGATGCGGCTACAACAGCAGCATCACCACCACCACCACCATAAGCCGACTGGGATGAGGAAGTCCTATATGCCCACCGAGCAGATCTTACACCTTGGCAACGGTATGCAGATGACCAACGTTATTAGTCCAGGTGCCATTCCCTTTAACCAAACCCTTAACCCTTATGCATTTATCAACCCTGCTCAGCCAGTTTTTTCAAATTTGGCTGGTTTGAACCGTTTCAGCACCGCTGGTCTTGGTGGTGGTGTTGGACTCGGAGGTCTTGGCCAGGCACGAACGATGACAACCCATTACAACACAGGTCTAGCTTTAAATAATATATAACTAGTTTAAAGAAGATGATTCTTTGTTAGAAAATGTTTGTTTCTCAACTGTATTGTATATTCAGACATAAATATATATTTTGTTCCATTTTTGCTTAAAATGAGGTCTTCTTAAATTTTCATTTGTAATCAGGGCCTCACATTAACACTCCTAGAAATATCAGCCACTTGTCACAGATCGGAACAGATACCATGGGAGATCCTTCCAAGACAGCATCAGATAAACAGCGCTTGTTGGAGGAAATATTGCTCCGAGATCCAAGGGCACAAGCTGCTTACCAACAAATTATTCACCAGACCTTACTACAGAATCCTGCAGGTGATCATTTTTCTTATTATTTTTCCACAGATATATTTTGTTCCATTATGTACAGGTAAATTCATTTCAATTTTTTAAATTTACTATACCATTGAGGCAGACCGTGTTACGTGAATGCTTCATCAAATAAATCTGCCGAGGCAAGTGATAAAGTTTGTGAATAATCATACCATCACTGAGATAAATTAGTGGGACGGATGGCCGAGTGGTGTAGATACTCGACTGTCAACCTGAGAGCCCTGGGTTCGATCCTCTGTGAGCACCATGGGGAATTTTTCCTGGTGAAATGTGTTTCAAAGTCGTGCCACAAGTCCACCCAGCTTTAAATGGGTACCTGACTTTAAGTTGGGGAAGTAAAGGCGGCTGGGCGTTGTGCTAACTACACAATCCCTTCATATGCCGAGGTTATAGAAACAGATGAATTCTACACATCATCTGCCCCGATGGCCCTTTAGGGCTAAGGGAACTTTTTACTAAGATAAATTAATGGTAGTCAATAATCATACCATCACTGAGATAAAATAATGGTAGTCAATAATCATACCAAAGGACTTCTTTGTTTAAATTACTGAATTTGTTCACATATTTTTAAAATCTAAGAAACAGCCAATACATGTATATACATTCAAACTTAGACTAAAATTAAAATATAAAGATTATATTTAAAATGAATTTTTTTAAAATCTGGTTTTTTTATTAATGTAAAATGTCATGCCATCCTTCCGATTTCTACTAAATTGCTTTATGCAAAATAATTGGATTATAACAGTATTCTTTCAGATCTAAATGGATGTAAAAAAATATTAATGCATGCAACACTGAAGCTTATGTACAAATGACTAAGTGTTTACATTCACACAGTTTTAAATAACAGAATTAGGAAGACCTTTTGCAGATAGCATGTTTATAAATATTTATTATACATATTTTTTCTAACTATTTAAAAAATTTTGTTTATTTCTCTATCAATTCGAACAATTTTCTAGCAGAATGTATTAATGGTATAGAAATATACTTTGACCCAAACAAAAGATTTACTTTGTCTTAAAAAATATTTCTGAACAAAACTAATTTATTTTTATTGTCAGTTGTGTATATTTTTTTTATTAATTGCCAAAGTAGTCCGCTCTGCGAAAGTCGATCACAGAATTGTACACTCAGTTGACAAGTAAAAAAAATTCATTTTTAACTCTATTCTTCTTTTTAATTTGTAAGCTAGTTGTTTATAAATATAAAATGAAACTTACAGGCTATCAAGCTGCCCTGTTGAACGGAGCCCACAGCAACTTATCATATCAAAACACTGTACACCCTTCAGCTGCAGCTTTGCTCATGAATGCTGCTGTCCACTTCGCTGGACTGAGAAGAGATGGAGTCGAGTTCATTCCCTTGGATCACATGACGCACTTACCATCTCCATATGTTGGGGATGTTGTGTATGATCCAGCAACTTATCCTCTACTTGGAGTCCATCCTTTTGTTCCAAACTTCAGACACTTCAGGTACACAGCCATTGGTTAATATTTATGGGTATAAACATTATGAAGCATCATTACTGAACTTAAAAAAAAAATAATTGTTTTATTTGATATTAATTTTAAAAAATTGTTT
The DNA here is from genome assembly GCA_021962125.1 of Bulinus truncatus. NCBI lineage: Eukaryota > Metazoa > Mollusca > Gastropoda > Planorbidae > Bulinus > Bulinus truncatus. Next base: position 2,063,059 of record JAGDYQ010000108.1, on the reverse strand, counting down.
GATTGAGTATAACTTAAAAAAAAAATTGTTTTATTTAGGTACATGTGTAACTTTTAAAAAATTGTTTTATTAGGTATAAATTTGTAAAAATTGTTTTATTAGGTATAAATTTTAAAAAAAATGGTTTTATTAGGTTTAAATTTTAAAAAATTGTGAAGTGTTTACTTAACACTCGAATATTCTTTCCGTTGTGGTTATTTATAGTTCACTTATTACAGTAATCTTTCAATACATTACAGGAGTGGACCTTCCAATGAACTGCACACTAAACTAGAGGAATGTTATGAGCAGTTCAAGGCTGTAGAGAAAGAAAGAAAAAAGGTATAACAGCTGTTTACTGACAATTCCTTTTAAGAATGAAATACACTGAAAAATAACAAACTTCTATAAATATTTTATTCTCATAGTCTGTTGTCGAAATTCTATTAAAAAATGTTTTCTGTCAAATGACTTCTTTTTATTTTTATAGTTTATTAACATAAATCCATATTTGCATTGTCCATCAACAAAACCTACCAAACATTAAAATATAATTGCTAAATCTGAACATAGAGAAACTAGAACATACTTATAAAATAAATACTTTCCAGATCCTAGTTATTTTGCTTTTTTTTTTTTTTTTTTTGCATTTTAGACTGAAGCTGAACTGGCCCGACAAAATCCTGGGAAGAAAGTCTCCAGCACCAACACCATCCCGATACCAAGATTACCCAACAGTCCATCTCGGGTTGACAGATTAATTGTGGACTCTTTCAGAGAACATGCTCGGGTATATGTTAGGCCAGAAATAATGTGATATTGAAAATATAAATTTCCTCATGGCTATCTTTTTATTTAGTATTTTTTTTTTTACCCATTTGATCTGGGTTTCTTTTTATTATTATTATTATTATTATTCAAGACTTCAAGTTAATTATTTCTATGCTGGAAGGATTTTTTTTCATAACTTTATAGTAGTTGCTTAGAGCTTATTGGATAAACGTAATGTTTGTTTAATATTTTAATTTTGAAAATATTCAATTTTTTTATTCTGATTAGAAAGATTTTTAGACAAAACAACTGTTTCCTCTCCAACAAAGTTCGTCATTTTCTGGCTCCCATAAAATTTTCTGAGCCTTACTAACAAAAATTGTAATTTTATTTGATTTATATGAGGAAACAAAAACTAAGCTTTTAATTTTTTTTTTACATGGGTAAATTTATTCATTAGGTCACAACACTCTGTCATTCGTTAAAATATTAGAAACACCAACGAGTTACCTTTAGGTTGATGTGTTAGTTATTTCTTGATCGTTTTGTTTGTCCTGTCACCTCGCTAAATACCCCTTTTCTGTTGTGACCTTTCTACCTCAGATTGTAATGGTGACCATGCCATCCATTTTATTTAATCATTTATGTTATCTTTGTACTTACCAATCATTGTGTAAAATATTTTCTACAGATTGTAACATTGATAGAGAAAATGGAGAAGCTGAGAAGTTTTACCATACATCCCAACGTCCACTCCACAATGGCCGCGTGGCTGCAGAGCATTAAGAAAGTGCAGGCCAGCAGAAAGGATGAAATAGTGAATTCAGCTAATCGACAGAGAGCTGGGGTTCCTCGACAACCAGATGATAAAGGTGAGATACATTATAAGTTATACCTGCTGTCCACAGCATTATTTAGATTTTTTTTTCCTCATTTCATCATAGGTACCTTATTTAGTGGAGGCTGGACTGATTGGTTTGTTTGGAATAATATTCATTTCTTAACTATTAAGTTGGATAAAATTTTAATTAGTTTTAAATTGTTTGTATTTATTCACATAAAATCCAGATATATTTCATTTTCTAAAAGCTGTCTACTTCTGGAATGAATCTGAATAAATGCTTTCTCTAGAAATGTCTATTTTTATAATTTATTTAAAAGTAAATGTAAAAAAATAAATAATATTACATGTAGCCATAGGAGAGGTAAGGATCATCTGTGAAGAAGTATGTATCTCTTCATAAATATATTTAAATAAATAGCTCTTGTGCAAGCTCAAACTAGAATAGATGGTGCACTGCAGTTGTCAGGGTTGAAAAGGTTGTGCACAGTATTACATGATCTAATTTTTTTTTAAAAAAATCTTTTATTCTCTTCTGTTTCCATCTCAGTGGTAGCCATTATTCACATGCATCATTTTTTTTTTTATTTTTAGATGTAACAGCTTTGGCTGCGAGCATAGCTGACCTCTCTGTCCATACACGCTTGGCACGAACAGCCCAGTGGGCAGCTCTGCAAATGGCTGACAAGGGAAATTCAAAACTCCCTGAAGGGACTGTAGCAGACTTTGAGGAACCAATAGATCTGAGTCCCTACATGAAATCATCTTCTATGCCAAACATAGCGGCTGCTATTCAAATTCTGTGCAAAGAGGATGCCGAGGAAAATAATGACAAAGTTGTCACTGTTGAAAACAGCAGTGAAAGCCAAAATTTTGGTGTTGCCTCATCAGAAGGGAGTTCAGCGGTAAATGAAGAAGAAAAGCCAAATTATAATGAAGATGACAGAAATGTGACTGAGGAATCTGATGAGATAAGAGAAAGCAGTAGATAATGATTTGTGTTATGCGTACCTTAATTTTTTTTTTTAGAATGGATTAAAAAAAAACAACTCAACACCATACATTGTTATGTGTGGTTTTTAAAGGCATTTATACAAATCGTCCTAGGAGTTGACACTTTTCAAAGTAGAAATATATATTTATCTATGTTGTTGACACAAATTGGATTTTAAAATTAAAATCTGTCTCAAAAAAGTAAAAAAAAAAAAAGTATTTTGTTTAAATTGAAACAAAATCATTACCCTTCCCCTCCCCATCCCCAATGAAGTATTATTGTTTGAAAATGATAATGTTTATGTTTAAAAAAATTGTGATGATTACTGGAATAGTTTTTATTTATTACACAAATTTATGTGATATTTTTTTTTTTTTTTTGCTTTCTTTTACCCTCTCCCCCCCTTTCTTTTGTTGTAGACATTCCAGTGTTATACATTGTATATTTAATTGGTAGTTCCAAGAGCTCTTTGTGATAGTCTTTGGCTTTGACTTGCCACTAGTAAAACCAACAAAGACAAATTAGAAACAAACATGTATGATGCATTTTATTATTCTGGTTCTCAAGAAATAGATTTTCTTTATAAGATATTTGTTATCAATTAACATGAATTATATATTTACATACAACTTGGTGCCCTATATGTTATGATATTATACCCATGTGAGTTCTAACCTATAAAAATTGTCAATTTAAATTTGCTGAATTAATTCACAGTAATATTTTTTTTACATTTTTAAGCAAAGTAAACGATTATAAAATTATTTAACTGTAATTTGGTAATATAAAAGGCAATATAAATTACTGTTAAGTCCAACATTGGATCTCAGATAACTCAGCATTCTAAAATATATGAAGTTTGCAAGTTAGCCTTGAGTTTTTCAAAGATTTTTTTTTTCAAAATAAAAAAAGTCTGTTTACTGATCTCTTTTGGTTTGAACATAATTGTTTTTTTGTATAGTTACAGGTTGTGGATCATGTTCAAAATTGATGTTTTATCTTTTTTTCTTCTTTTCTTTGGCTTGTAAAAGTTATATGAGGCTTGACTGATTTTTTAAATTTGCCCTGTCAATTGTGATGTCAAAAATAATAGTTATCGGACAAGTTGACAGGTCTTTGTAAAAAAAAAAAACAACAGTAAAATTAGTTTGTCACATATTGTAACAGTAACATATTGCCCAAAGAACAGTGTCAGCAAGACTGATTTCATAATCAGGATTTGCAGTTTTAATTGTTTCGGATTGGTCCTTCATGAAAGGGCGATGTATGAAAATATTAAAAGTGAAAGTAGTATTTATCAACCTTTGTCGTTGTATTAATATTTAGGTCATCTGATTATGAGACTAGTTGCATATAGTATGATTATTCATATTTACTACCTTGGACTTGTAGTTTGTTGATATATTTATCATATTGGCTTTAGTTTTTTGAAGTAGTGGTGGTAGTCAATGTATGAAGATATAAATAGTTAGCTTATGACTTGACATATTTTATATTGTTGGCTTTGATACTAGAGTTTTGCTTTCTAACTATCGATTATTTCTTGAATAATATTATTTAGATATTTATGTAATAGATGTTTAATCATACAAGGTAACTTAGATTACCGCATTTTTTACTTTTTACACAGTGTTGGTTCAGGATATTTATTTATTTTTTATGCTATTGTTTTTTTTTTCTTTACTTTGCTTCTTTTTTTTAGCACAGATTTTTTAATACATTTTGATTCCTTGCACACACAATAATTGTAACTTGTTGTTACATTAAATAAACAATATTTTGCTTATATTATTAAGCACTAAAACAAATTTTAATGTTGCACACATTGATAGCTCGAAAATATTAAACTTTTTATTTGTGTTAAACACTAAACATGTATTTTTTATACAATTAAAACTTGAGGGTTATTAATCCAAGTTTTTATTTCCAAAATTTCACCTAGGCTTTAGCTGGATTACTATTTTTCGTTTTTTCCTTTTCTCAGACCAATAATATCAAAACATATCTTATAGTCTTTAAAATCTTGTTCAATGCCTTTATATTTAGTTAAATTAAGCAATCTTAAAAGTATTTAATTAATAAATAAAGTTCTCATTATATTTTAAAACATATATTTAAAAAATCTAAACTATTTTATGTAAAAAAAATGAATACATTAAAAAGTCTTAGTTCTTTAAATCTGTGATATAGTCTAAAACTGTGGGTTATTTTTTGTACATGTAAATGCTTACCTGTTTACATGTAATATGTTCTTTGGTAAAGAAAAATTTTAAACTGACAAAATTTTAACTCAGTGCTATGAACTGTTTGAAATGCTTTCTATTTTTTGTGCAATCTATCTTTTTGGGATAGGGGAGTGAACATTTTTATTTTTTTCTCCTCAAGATGGCTATTAAAATGTATTTATTTAGCATTTTTATCAACTGAAATCTACTCTATTTTACTCTTGAGATTTTAGCAGCTTCTTAACTGTAAAAAATAGGCTTAATTTTTCAAAGATTGCAAATCTGACTGATAAAAGAAATCACTTCTGCACTAAGTATTCATAGATTAAAAAAAATATATAATGGTGACATAAAAAAGTCCCTCTTGTCTAGAATTTGAGAAATAATTTTTATCTCTTTATCTTGCACATGCATTAACGTTGGAGTGAATTTTTTCTTCTTATTATAAAAACAACAAATAAACCCAATAATGTAAAAATTTATCTTTAAAAAAAAATTTTTAACGATTGAAATTATTGGATATTTTTTTAGACATCTAAAATTTATAACTATTTGAAAAATAACAAATAAATAAAAATTTAGAATTAGGTAATTAAATATAATTAAATGTTTTAAAAAGGCAATATTCTTTTTTATTCTGGAATAGTTCAGGTATTTTTCTAATAAATATCCATCACCGCAAATAAATAAATATATAGGACCTGTGAACATCAAAATGTGAAACTTCGTTATTTTATTTGGTACCTGTATCAGGCATTAGGTCTAAAAAAAAAAATATATTTTTTGACTCATTATTTTAGATGTAAAATCTTGTTTAGCATTATTATCAGCAAAGATATCTAACTTATGAAAGTTGCCGTCCCATTTCTGTCAGTTTAAAAATATAATTATTTATTTTTTGCAAACAATATATATATATATAATATAGATTATTATTCGACAGAAATTTTTTTTTGAAGAAATTTTATGTTCAGTCTTTATTAGCAGTGATATTTTTTTCCAAAACTATTTTTTTAAACATCGATTCTATCTCCTTATTAAATTTGCTTATAGGTTGAGGAAATAAGTCCTTTTCAGTTCTTACATTACATTGCAGACAAAAAAAAAGAGACAACTATTTATCCTTAGCCAGCCAAATGTGTTTATATTCTATTGTGTACATATATAACCAGCTCAAATTGTTATTGGCCATGCCTGCTAATTCACACATGCTGTCTTTCTGCACACTTGTGTTCTCTGCTCTTCGGTAAACCAGTGTAAATATCTTAGAGATGTTTTCCTTCAGCCTGTTCTCCCTTAGTTTTTACAGATGATTAGAAACATTTTTTAAAACCCTGACTGTTAGTAATTGACTGCTCACCCTTGCTTTAGCCCTACCCTGAATAACTTGAGAAATTTTATTGTTATATAAAAGAAGAATTAAGAGTTAGCTGTTCTGTTGCTGAATAATGTACTTTTAGTTCGTTTTTTTTTTATCCCTTATAGCATAAAAAAAGATATTTTGTTGTCACAGCATTTATTTAAATATTTGTCCACAATAATAAGAATAGATTTTTTTAATTGTGTTAGATTCAATTCAGCCAGTGTTTTTTTTTAACACTGCTTAGGTTTTTTTAGTTGCTGTACCCATTTTGTAGCTTTGTTAACGTCGTCAATTTTAACAGGGTGTTAGATCAACACAAACATATCTTAACTGTTGACTAATTTTTTTTTTTTCAATAATGGTATGGTGCTATACAATCATTTCTGTTTCCCTCGTCTGTACAGACAAGGTAAACACCCCCCTGCTTATTAGTCTATCTAGTTTTGAGTTGTCCATGACATGGTGTATAATTTATATTAAGGTGTTTGTATGATAAGTATTAATGATTAATTGTTTTTTTTTAGTACAATCACTGTGAATTTATAATGTGATGCATATGGTGTAATTTTAAAATTGGTTGGCCTTCTAGGATGAAAGATGGTTAGGCTCATTCACTATCATTATAACTGACTAGATATACAGATAAACTGTATTTCAAGAGCATTCACTTATAGATTTTAAAAGACATGACGAACCAGTCAATTACTGTTCTAAGAAAAGTTGAAGCTTTCTTTAAAAAAAATATAGGTACACACTCCATATGAGTTTTTTTTTTACGAAACAACTCTGTGAATTAAAATGTTACTATATTTTACACTTGTCTTTTTTATTTATGTCACAAGGGTTAGATTTTAACAATATAAATCCATCTGGAAATATTGCATAAACTACATTACATCAGTAACCAATTTTTTTAAACAAAGAAAATTGAAGAAATCAGTAATTTCTAAACTTATAAAAGACTAAGATAGAGAAAAATAAGCAACTAATGGACAATTTAGTTATTACCATTGTAACAACTAAAAAAAAAAAATGAAATTAAAAACCAACAACAAAAGCTCATTGAAAACTTTTTTTTATCTCATTTTGTCAGCATGAAAATGTTTGCCATTGTGTTTAGAATTTACCGGTTCACTCCTTTGCAGATGAACTTTCTTTACTATCATTGGTATTTTAAAGTTGTCTTTTTAAATTTGAACATTATAGAGATAATTTTGGAACATATCATTACTGATTTTAAGTAATATTTACATTATTCAAATAATATTTGTACAGTGAAAGATCTTTGTATGATTTTTATGCATTGTCATTTAGGGTTTGTAAAAACTTTAAAATGAAAAACATACATGTAGTAAAAAAAAAAAAATGAAATTTTTTTTATAGTGCTGTGATAGATAAATAATTTTTAAAGGTTCACATAATTTTTTTTATATGTATTTAAATATCTATTTCTATATTATGTTAGTGACAAATTATGAATTTAAAAGAACCTATTTCTATGTATATATAAATATATTTATATTTCAGAAGAAAATATTTTGTTAATACATGTACCAAAATGGCTACAAATGGCAGTAAAAAAAAAAAGAAATTACTCGCTATGACTTTCATTGACTGTTGCGGGAAATACAATGTGATAGTTTAGTCCATGTCTTCCTCTTTCTTGGTGACTTCATTTTGAGAAAGTCTATCTCCTTAATTTCCCACTTTCTAAACATGTCAACAAAAACTTTTTGCAGCTCGGGTTTTTTGAGGTGAAAAACGATCCAGAACATAAATAATGAGTAAATGATGATATTTTTATCAAACAACAAATTATTCTTAATTGTTCTTAATTAGAAGTGTTACAGGAAAAAAATTGCATTTTTTAAAATTGTCAATTAATTTAAATTTTCATTATGTCCAAAAAAAACAAAAAGAACTACTATCAAATGAAAGAATAATTTTTTTGCTAGGTTAGAAATATCTATTATTAGTAAATGTAATTGTAATCATCCATTGCTTTTTAACAATGCTGGAATTTCAGCAAACTTTTTCTGGATTAATTTAGGTTGAAGTTTAGATGTTAACAATTTTTATCAGTTATGATTTTAAAATATGTCTATTACTAAAGACATTCACTTTAATCTACAAATTAAGTGTGAAAACTTCATCTTTTTTAATTCATTTGCATAAAATAGCGTTTTAAAATAGATATATTCAACAGTACTCCTGCTTTTCTGCACAGTTAAAAAAAAAATTTATTTATTTTACATCATTTGTTACACTGCACTAGTTATATTTTTTTCTAATTATCACGTCTGTAAATTATCACATCACGTCTGTTTCATGAATGGTCTTTAAAATAAGAAAGTACATATGTATCACTTTTAATCATAGCTTAAGATAAAAAACTTCAACTTGTAGATGTGACTTACAATCCATTCGAGATTTTTAAAAAATTATTATCATTACAAATTAACACTTTTGGGAGATACTTCATGTAAATTTCTTTATGCAAATTTATTTATCAGATGTGGTACAAAGTGTATTTGACAGATTGCCTTGTATTCATTTTGCAATATAAAAGTGATATATAAATATATTTATTTGCTTGATTATCATAATCCTTTGCATCTTATTTTTTTTTTTCCTTTTGAGATTTCTGTGATGAACGATTTTAAAATGTTGTGAACATTAGAAAAAAACAAACATAGTCTCATCTATGAGTATTTTGAATTTTTCTATGCAATTAACAAAGTGTTTGTACCAAAAATTGTCATGTCAATAGAAAAAGAAATATTTTTTAAAAAGGTCTGTTTTGATGAGGGTTGTTAGGATAGAAAATAGTAATATTTAGGAAAACTGATTAATAATGCTTAATCTTGTGAAAAGAAAAGTCATATTCTCTTTTTTGTTTACTTTGTGATACTTACTTCATACTTCATCAAAATATCAAAGGTTTGGGATATTTTTTCAATCTCTGTAAATTATAAACTTTATTTTCATTTTTATTTTTCACATTTAGCATGATTTCGATCTAATTACCAGGAATCCTATCTTAAATAAAATTGACTCCACATTTCTTCACATCGTTTCTGTACTCTTGTGAAACGTTTCTGTACTCTTGTGAGAAATAGAAACAATTATGTTTAAAGAGAATACAGAGCTGGCCTGATGAGTTAAGAAATTTTTTTTCAGCTATTTAATTATTTTTTATTTTTGTATTCCACCCCATTATTTTTATTTTTCCATGCAACTTTATAAAGTCTTTATGTGTTTTAAACACCAAGTGCTGATGTCTTTGCTCTGCCTAAGTCTCCTGTTGTAGTGACAATAATAAAACAATTATGCACTAAATGTATCTTTGCTTTACCCCCTCTACTTTGAATGCATTGGATCATAAATAATAATGTTTATGGAAATAATTTATTTTTTATTCTAAATGAATTTTTTTTTTTAGTCTTTGAGCAACACATACATGTATATTGTTTGTAGTTTTAATTTATTGCTCGGCTGGTTGTTGATAAGTAATTAATTTTTTTTCTATGTTGACATTCATGACTGTGTAGTGATTTAGTAGAGAAGAAGAAAGGAATATACTCATTAAGCTTTGATGTTTTCAGCTCTATATTTACGTTAACATTAGTTTATATTAGTCATGTGATTCATCCATCAAGCAGGAGGTGACATCCTGACCCATTTTCATTGGTTCCAGTAAACTGGTTCAATAAATGATTTAACAAAAACAAATGTAGCCAACCCATTGATGAATTGTCCTAAAACATAATTACTCTAAAAAATTGGTTGCCTTTAAAAGAAGCAGTTCATGTAACTTAAAGTTTGGGGTGCCGTCACCTTTGTCTATTCACACACTTGTTCTGTATGTTGATTCAAAACAAAAAAGAGATTTTTTTTTTTTTCATTGTGGTCATTACCAAATTGTAATAGTTTTCTGCCATTGAGATTAAGTCTGTAGTACTCCGCTGCACTGTAAAGTTTAGGAACATTATCTGACCTATATATTTTACAAAGCCCCCCCCCAAGCTCAAGTCATAGGGCTGCGAATAGACAATTAAGTCAACAACGAGAGTAGCCAAAGCTTTTTTTTTTTTTAAATTTTTAATGTTGTGAATTGTTAAATATAGTAGATCTGTTTTGGACAGCACTTTTTTCATGTCTATGTATGTCTGTTCATATGGAAGTACTCCCCCCCCCCGTATAAGCTACTGTAAGGGACACCAGCTTGTAGGGAGAACAAAAAAAAAAACAAATCTGTATGGACATCACTGTGGCAGCTGTTTTGTGATGTGACATGGGTACTGATCTTTATAACAATAAACAATACACAACTTTACAGGAATTATTTTTATACATTTATATTATATAATGAGATCTTCACTTATTATAGTCCTATTTTTTTCGTTTTTTTTTTTGAAAAACATTTCTTTGATCTGAGACAACTTATGGCTGATATTGAAATATATATCCAGTCGGAAAACATGCATGACACTTATCTTTCTTACAACAAGAAACTGTGATATTTAATATCAAAAGAGAGGGTCCGTTGTTATTACATGATAAGTACATCTGTTTTTTGTTTTTTCTTAAAACTGATTATAAAATACAAATATACAAGTATATTTTTTTTCTCTTTTGCCAACTTACTACTGCACTATAAAATATTTCTTCTGAATTTATCGCTTGTCAACCAATAGTACATTGACTGGTCAGTAGACTATGTGTTAAAAAGATTTGACAGTCTTTATTTATAAACATATATATATATATATATATATGCTATGTGTGTGTGTGTGTATATGTATATACACATACACATAGTGTTTATTTGCGTTTTAAAAGTTTAAGATGTTAAATATTTCTAGTTCTTGTGGATATTTAGTGTTTTATTTTCATTTTGTTGGTATTTCCAGAACTTACATCTCCAATAGTAGTATCAGTAGAATTTTAGTTTTCTCTTCTATTGTTGTAGTTATGGTTTAATAGATACGTTTTTAAACCATTGTTCCCTGTATCTTGTTGATAGCTTATGTGGAATTTTTGTATTCATTGCCCTTACATTTCTATGAATATATATAATTCAGTCTCTTTCTACATGCAGTTGTGTTCATGAGATTTAGATAAAGATATATATTTATTTTATACACTCATATATATTCTACTGACAAATACTTTGTTATAAACCTGGTTGCCATTTTGAAAAGTATGATTTTAAAAAAAAAATACTTTTAATTCTTATTGATTTAATTAAAGCACATTTTTAGAAAAATAGATGTTTGAAATGTAATTATCTATTGAATATATTCTTATTTAATTTATATGAAATCATTGAAACTAAAAAGCTAAATTTGGATTACAGCAGTTTGGATGAGTGATATAGTTTTTTTTTTAAAATATTAATTATGGAAAATTTTTTTGCCTATTTTTTTAAACATGTCATGAATATAAAATGTTAATATAACTTAGAAGTTTTTTTTCGTCAAGAAATGTTATTATCAAATTTAGCATTGCAAAATTAGAAGATAATGAATTGAAATGTTTTTTATTTGTTAGCCATTATGGAGAAGCTATGTCAGCCAGCAAGCTTTGTTTTGTTTTTTTTGTTTAGAAAACTCAACATCCTAGAAAAAATATTTCATTAGCACCAGTGATAGTTTTTAGCTGTAGCAGTATAGCTGAGTTTGTTCCAGTTTATTAGTTCAATCATTCCTTTCAGTATCTAGAACACTAAAGAATTTTTTTTTCTCTTTTAATTGCTGTTGTGAAATTTAAAAAAAAACTTGAATGTAGTTGTGTGATCTTGTAATATTTTTTTTTATTTGTGGATACACTCACAAAATAAAACAATTTATGAACTTCATAACTTGTTGATTTTACTAAATGTTATATTCAACTAACCCTAGTATTAAGTACTGAGTACTTTGAAAAAAAAAGTTTTTTTTTAAAATTTAAGTTAAATTGTGGACAAGAGCAAATGACAGCTGTTTTTACCTAGTCATTTAATGGACGCAGCCTTCAGCTTCCCTGGTGCTACCATGACCTTTGGAGACTGGGCAACAGTGGTGTAGATAAAAGGACATTGATGAAATGTACTAAATGCACCTTATGGGCATTGCCCTCTAAGAAAAAAAAGTAAAGTTCCCTTAAGCCCCTAAGGACTCCTCTGGGCAGATGAAGTGTAGAATTCATCCGTAAACAAAACCTTGGCGTATAAAAGGATTGTGTGGTTAGCACAATACCCAGCCGCCTTTACTCCCTCAGCATAAGTCAGGTACCCATTTAAAGCTGGGTGGACTTGGGGACTTACACCAGGACCTGAAAAAAACATGAGGTCAACAGTTGAGCGTTCTACACCGCGCGTCCACTGTCCCCTGCATTGACCTCCAGACAACATTAATTAATTCTCCGATTAGCAGGATAAGGTTGGAGTCTTAAACTTCAGTGGTAGGCCTATTACTTGATCATTGTGGCTAGTCATAATCTACTGATAACTTTTCGTATAAAAAAATGGGTAATGCTCCAACACTAACTGACTCAACTAAAAGAAAATCTATGGTTGGGGGAAGGACCAGAAATGGATCTTGCAAATGGGATCATAGTTATTATGTTTTACACTGAACACAGTGACGTAACTAGGGTGGGGGGAGGGGGTCCAAATTTGAACGTCCCCCCGGGCCCCCGCTTGAGGGGGGCCCCCAAACGAGTTTCCAATTAATTATTTTAAGACTAAATATTAAATACTAGCTGTAACCGCCACACGCTGCCGTGACCAAGCCTTCTGTAACGACCACAAGTCGGTAATGTTTTTATAACACACTTTGGAATGACTGGAAATGCGCCATAGGTACAATGACGGTCACATTTAGAGAGAGTTTGTATTTTTAGGGGACACATACCTGTTAAGTTAGATGTCCTAGTTAGGCTGGAATTAAAAGCAAGGCTAAGCGTCCTTGTATTTTCGAGAGAAAAATGTTGTGATAAATCAGTGATAAGCTAATTATCTACTGTCTGGTTTCGTATACATGGCGCCAAACTTCTACATGTGCTTGATTAGTGATACAAAGAGCATTGTTGAGCATTGTATTTACAAGGATATAGATCAAACATTGTATTTTCAAGAATATGGATCATTGGGTCAGGGATGAGTTAATTAATTAAGGGGATAAAGGAGGAGAACAGAGAGGTACAGAACAGACATGCAGTTTAACAAAAATAGGCAGCACACAGGATAGTGATGTTTCAGTGAATATGGATCTTGCAGTGTATAGTTTCATTCTACTTATATTTTGAAATTAAATATTGCGTAATCGTCAAATAAAGTATATGAATCGGACTTGGCAGTTTATATCATTTATTCGTGATGTATCTGATTGAGTACACACTCCCTACCAGAAAAGAGAAAACATAGACTGATCGTCACAAGAACTCACAATGCATAACTAATAATACAAGTAGCTATGACACCTACTTTAATGTAAAAAGTAAGCATTGAGAAAAATTTCGTTTCTAATTCAGTATATTAATTTACTGCAATTTTGTGTGTAAATTTCAAGGCAATTGGTGAAGAACTTGAGAAGTTATTAGCAAGGCGTGAATCCTATTAACATTTTTATTTATATAGATAAAGCCAAAACCATGTAATCTTGCTAAGCACGTTGTTATATAAGTAAGTGCAGAGGCGTCACTCGGAAGGTGCGGGCCGCACCGGGAGACACCAACATGGGGGTGACAACAACATGAACAGTTCTAAATTTCATAGCAGAAAGAACTTGGCATGGTCATTTTTATAACCGGTCATAGTCAAAAACATGATCAGTAGCACAGGGTGCCACCATACGAGCAGTTGCACAGGGTGCCATCATGCAGAGCGTCTGGAGCTTAGGTAAATGAATCTAATTTAAAGCTGCTCGGATCAATCTGGAGTTTTTATAAACGCGCTAGAAAAAAGGACGGAGGTAGTCAAGTGGTTTTATGAAATAGGAGACGTAGTTTACAAACTCAGTTAAATTTAAGTAATATTCATATTTCTAAAATACAGTCAGTGATATTATCGTTTTCATCGCTTAAATATTTTAAATTTAATTCTCTAAGGCAAAGACCATATAGAGCAGTGCTTCTCAAACTTTTTGAAGTAACGGCCCCCCCTTGGAATGCCAATCAATATGTCGCGGCCCCCTATTTGTTTTTGGTTTAGATTGCTTAAATTTTTTTATTTTTCGAAATTCCACGATCCCCCTACGAACAGTCAACGCCCCCCTAGGGGGCCGCGGCCCACCACTTTGAGAAGCACTGGTATAGAGCAGGAACATTCGAAATATGTACCATTGTTCATGGTGGAAGTCTTGTGGGAGGGGGGTGACACCCTGAATTGTCCGTTTTGGGTGACACCAAACATAGTGATCCCACTGAATTAGTGGCACTGTTGCATGTATTCCATACAGATTAAGGATTTCAGAATTACGTAAATCATCACGCAAATAAAAACTGGTAAAATGTTTACTATAAGTATCAAAACATCGTTTCGGTTGTTGTAAAACACGTCATCTTGACGGCATTTTATCTTCCATTTTTGTCCATGCTATAATCCATCTGTCTATAGACATAAATAGAAGGATCATAATTCGTATACTTATGTCTATTCGACTGACGAAATCTCACAATCATGGTGGATGAAACAAGTATACATATTTTTTTGTAGATTTTTTTATTTGTGAAATGTAAAGAATGTTATTCTTTATAGACAAACTTCACCCTTGCCGAAAGAATGAGTTTACCAGAGTGGGGCTACAAAACGGAAAAAGCGTGCTACAGAAAGACCAGAGAGGCTCAAAATCAAGGAAAATTTGAAGGGTTATTTAAGAAGAAACCTAATAATAGCATTGAAAACAAAAAAGACCATGAACATGGCGATGAAAAGTATCACCATTCAGATAATTCATGCAAAGATACAGCAGTGTAGCAACTTCTGTCAAGTACTTAGCAAAAACAGTCTCAAGCTGACTTGGCCACAAAGAAGAACTGGATTCTCCCAGTCCTCGGAACTTTCTAGAATCTTTGAAATTTCTTGCAGATTTGATGAAGTAACGTAACATCACTTGAATAATTCAAAATTAGTTCATAAGCTTGATGGGCAATAAAGATAGGGAATCAATTGTTGGGAAAGTCAAACAAGTTTATTACTTTTCTCTGATGTTTGATTCCACTCCAGATGTTTCTCACAAAGAACAAGTATCCCTTAAAGTTCGTTACTTGGATGTCGAGAATTTTGAAATAAAAGAGTCATTCCTTGGTTATTTTGAAATTGTGAAGCCAGATGCACAACATTATGAAGAACTTGTTCTGAAAACTCTTTAAAACATTGGACTAGACTTTAATCTGTGCACAGATCAAACCTATGAGAACGCAGCCATAATGAGTGGCCGTCGGTCTGGCCGGCAGAAACGTCTCTTAGACATAAATCCAAACGTAACATTTCTGAACTGTGATAATCACTCGCTCAACTTGGCAGCTCTTCATTCTGCTGAGATAGATCTAGCAATTGTCACCTTTTTTCATGAATTGCTCAACTTTTTTTTCCAATTCACCCCAGAGATAGACCAAACTGAAATAAACTGGAGCCGGGAAACTAAAAAAGGAGAGTAGTACATGGTGGAACTCAAGAGAAGAAGGTAAGTCGTCCGTTTACTTGCATCTTGACAAAGATGCTGAAGAGATTAAGACCCTTTCATGCTTTCTGCAAAATGATAAGTAACGGACGAAACTGATCACCCAATCCATCGAAAGAGCAAAAGAAGGCATTGAATGATGTGGATTTCTTGTAGGCAAAACAACCAGAAGAAAGAAAAGACTTGATAAGGAGTTGAGTTCTGATGTAGGACTGTCAATAGAACTGCAATTCAAACGTGTTGCGACAGAAGTACTTGACAGACTTCATATGGAGATGAAGGATAGATTCCAAAGGTTGCAAAACCATGTGGGCACCTTTGGAGTTCTTTTTAAATCAAGACAGCTGTTGAATTCTATGGATGATGACACGTTGATGAAAAACTGTTACTTTTTCCTGTTTGTATGATGACATACAGGCAAATCACTTTTTCGATGGTGTCATTGATGCACGAGCACTTTAATCAACAAACCAGTACCACAATCACCAATTGACTTATTGAGGATGCTGGCTTCATATGGTAATGACGTGTGCTCAAATCTTGCAACCTTCATCCGAATACTGCTAACTCAGGCCACTTCCATTGTATCATGTGAGAGATCATTCTCAAAACTCAAGTCACTCAAAAAGTATATCAGGAGCACAATGGCGCAAGAAAGACTTAAAAGCATGGCTTTAATGTCAGCGAAGTCAAAAATACTAGACAACATTGACATAGATGATGTTATGAATGCCTTTACTGCACAGAAAGCACGTCGTGAGGCAATGTGAATTGAGATTTGTCACTTGTGCATTATCTCGTCACTAAACAATGGAAGTATTCATTAAAAGAGTTTTAATGATTATTTTTTGTTTATTTTATTAATATATTGTACTAATTTGAATTTAGACATACATTTATTAAGTACATTATCTCATGTTATGATATCGCATGTCAAATTCTAGGGGCCCCCAAAAAGGCCAAGCCCCCCCGGGCCACCAAACCCCTAGCAACGCCTCTGACTGAACATATATTTATTATTTCATATTCTTATGGATAGGAAAACCAGGGATTCCTATTAAGGGGGATAGCGGCCCAAGTCTGGACTTTTATTTTGCATAACCTAACATGACTTCAAAGTTGGGGCATTTGAGGCGGAGGTGCTCCAGTTATAAAACAGTATTAGAGGCCTAATCATATTTGCAAGCAGCAGCATTGAGAGCACTAAATTTAATTTTTTGCCGCACTAGAGACCAGAGCCACCAAATGTAACTTTGCCCAGTGCTCCAAAATTTAACTTTTTACTAGAACGTAAAACGGCTCTATGTTTTAAAGAATGTCCGGGGGGGGGGGGGGGATCTCACTTGGTTGTTTTTTTTTTTGTTTGTTTCGCAGTTTCTCGGTTTGATAAAGTTTGCGTCATGAATTTCATTTTTGAATAAAGGGAAGTAATAATCGATAATGTCGCGTCATTGTTTTGATACTACATCCGATTGTATACAACTGTGATTGTGGTTTGGAACAACAGTGTAGTAAAAAGAAATTTTCACTGAAACCAAACATAAATAATCAATTTAAGAAAAGGGCTGAGCTATATATATATATATTAAAATTTCATTTACAGAAAAAATATAAAATAAAGCTGGGCTTACTTAATTAAACTTACTAAACTAGACGAGTCTGAAGTTCTGTTGAGTTTCTCAGTTTATACTACAAACTTCGCAGGCTAATAATAGCAACAAACTCGTAAGTATAACTTAGTTTTAATGTCTAAATAGAAAATATGTAGACGAGTTATGTTTTTAGATTCAGCTATTAGGCATGCACATGACATAATGCTGAAGGCACTCCTCATTCATGGTATTTCCAAATCGGACTACATAATAAGATGATAAGTCATAACAATTGAATAACATGCCATGCCCTTTGCCTATGGGCTCAGTCATGTAATCCGAAGTTTTTTAAATTTTAGAGAAAATCCAGAACTGCTTCTCAAAGATTAGGGCTGTCTTGACTAGCTTAGTCTAAAAGCCTAACTTAGTCTTAGAGAGTCTTTTCACTTATAACATTGATATAATATAACACTTTTTCATAAGTTATTGAGGATTTCTGAGGTGTGACACACTGTGACAGGGAATGGTGTAAAACATTGCAGGAGGTAGGGGATGGAGGGTTAAAAAAATCTAGAAAATAGAATTTAAAAAGCATTACCTAATTTTGATGAGGTATTGGTGAAGTTGTGAGCCTGATGTTGAATTTTTTTTTTTGTCAAGCTGCTGACTATGCCATGGGCTAGAATAAGGGTGGGCAAACTTTTGTCTACAAACTAGCACCTTACTTCAACACCATACTTTATTATTTATTGTATGATTTTACTAGAACATAGAGGCCAAATCAAGCTTTCTATTATTGTTTGATCACGTTTCATATAAATATTTAAACAATAACTGATAGTACATAAGTTGCAAATATTTTTTCATCGACTGTGGGTTGGAATTTTTTTTACTGGCTAATAGTAAAGTACATCAATGAGCATTGTGCTGCTGTCCATTTCTTATTTTTCACTCTATAATTTCATTAGTAACTTTTAATTTTCAACTATTTATTAGTTTATTATAACATTTCAAAGTTAAATTTGTTAATGGCATCTTAAGTCTGGAGGAGTCGGCAACCATCAGTCAGTGAGCCCTAAAGTATTTATAAAGGCCATTCAAAGAAATGTAACTCTGCATTTATTTATTTTTTTTTTCCTTATCACCAGAAACAACTAACTTACTTCCAGTGTGTCCTACGGAAGCTCAAAATATTGAACTATACACAGATTAAAATAATACCAATGTGTCCTACGGAAGCTCAAAATATTGAACTATACACAGATTAAAATAATACCAATGTGTCCTACGGAAGCTCAAAATATTGAACTATACACAGATTAAAATAATACCAATGTGTCCTACGGAAGCTCAAAATATTGAACTATACACAGATTAAAATAATACTGAGCACAAATTTAGGTGTTGTTCATTTTTTTACAAGTTTTAATGGGCCCCACAAATTTTTTCTTTTAATTTTTTTTTCAGCTCAATCTGATTTAATAATAGATTTAATCATTCTCACTTCTTAATTAATGTTATGCCTCATGTTTGTTTTAGTGCTGCTACTTTTATCTTGTATTTCTTAAGTTCTCAATATAGCACCTTCTCGGCAGAGGCATTTCATTTCTTACTCTCTCTTGCAGGTCTTCAAAAATCCTTTGGAAAAATGAGGTGGTTTGAGCAAGGAATCCCTCAAGCAATACAGACTGCTAAAAACAATAAATCTGTGTTCATCGTATTCATCAGTGGTAAGTTTCTCTGTAGTAATAGAAAACCCATAATTACAATTTATAAAATGTCTAGGTCTATATCTGTGGCAGAATGCAGTGCTCTATTTTTTTTCTTTTTCTGTTATTCACACATGTGAAGAATTTTTTAATTTTTACTTTGACAGTACAGGCCAGTGACAATATGGATGGTTGAGCGATTTAAAAGGCTCAACATGAGGGTCTGGGCTCGGTCCTCTGCGAGTACAAAGGGAATTTTTCTAGATCCTGATGAAAGTTGGTTGAAATTTTCCCAAGTTCACCCAGCTTTAAAGGGGTACCTGACTTAAGTTTGGAAATTAAATGCAGCTGGGTGTTGTGCCTAAATATGTTTGTGACTATAGAAACAGATGAATTCTACATTTCATCTACCCCGATGGCCTTAAGGAAATTTTACTTTTATTAAAAAAAATTAGCATTTAAATAGTGTGTCAAATAAAATTTTACTCCACATGTAGACTCACAAACTTCTTGTTCTTTTGAAGTACAGCTTTTTCGTTAAAAATTATACTGGCTCTTGTCGTTCAACCCCCATTAGTGACAGAAACAACAAAAAAAAATCACTTGTCAACTGTGAGGAAAATCCTTCTCTTCTTTTCTTTATAATTTAAGATGGTTCAAATATATTATAAAAGATTATCTTTTTGTAGATCGAGCTGTGTAATAAAAGTTGCTTCATTTGAAAAATAAATTGATTTTGGAAATGGAAACTAGAAATATTATCAGGCTAAAAAAATACAGTACTTTTTTTTTTAGGTTATTTAATGAAACACAATATAACTGGGTATGACTTGGGGATTTTTAAAGCCTTTAAAGTACACAATAAAGAAACATGAGACTACAGTGCAGCTCAGCATACCAAATTTTTTTTAGAGGGATGCAGTGGCAGTATAGTAAAGCACTCGACTGCTAACCGAAAGGTCCCAAGTTCAAGCCTCAGCGAGTGCCAAGACCTTTCTATGGTCCAATCCATGTCCCTAAGTTAACAATGGCTACCTGACATTAGTTGTGGAAAGTGGAGATGTTCGGGCGTTGTACTAGCCACACAATTCCATAGGTACAGGTAAAGATGAGCTCTATCTGACCCAGATGGTATGTTAAGGCTATAAGGGAAAAATTTACTTATACCAAATTTTACAAATGCGAACTGGTTGAGAGGAGGGGGTAAATCGCTCGACTGTCGTCCTTAGGGTTTCAGGTTAGATCCTTGGTTAAGAACCACGGGGTGGCTCTTAAGTCATTGCACTATCCGCTTAGGTGGAGATGAATGAAGGGCACTAGTAAACCATCTTAGAGATAAACATCTCATCTGTAAAGGGACTTAACAGATCACCGGTTGATGAGTATAAACATCTCATCTGTATAGGGACTTAACAGATCACCGGTTGATGAGTATAAACATCTCATCTGTATAGGGACTTAACAGATCACAGGTTGATGAGTATAAACATCTCATCTGTATAGGGACTTAACAGATCACCGGTTGATGAGTATAAACATCTCATCTGTATAGGGACTAAACAGATCACCGGTTGATGAGTATAAACATCTCATCTGTATAGGGACTTAACAGATCACCGGTTGATGAGTATAAACATCTCATCTGTATAGGGACTAAACAGATCACAGGTTGATGAGTATAAACATCTCATCTGTATAGGGACTTAACAGATCACAGGTTGATGAGTATAAACATCTCATCTGTATAGGGACTTAACAGATCACCGGTTGATGAGTATAAACATCTCATCTGTATAGGGACTTAACAGATCACCGGTTGATGAGTATAAACATCTCATCTGTATAGGGACTAAACAGATCACCGGTTGATGAGTTCTATGTACACATTTTTTTTTTATTTCCAGGTGACAATGATAAATCCAGAGAAATGGAATCATATTTACAAACTGAAGAAGTCACACAATTATGTGAAGTAAACCGTTGTGTTGCAATCAAACTTTCATCAGATGGGTATACAAAATGAATTTTCCTCTTACATCTGGTTTATGTGTTTATTATATAGGTCATGCAAGAACATAATTTAACAAGGATTTCAGACCGGGGCAACTTTAACATAAAATTGGGGAAAAAAAAAATGTATCGCATCAAAGCAAATAATTATTGATAAAGTGAATTAGGTCGTTGCCTATTATCGTCTCAAAATAACCGGGAGACATCCTTTTTTTAAACTGATCGACACATGCATTGCTCAATTACTTTGTTAAAATATGCCCTCAACCAGTCGAAAAGTATAGTCCCTGACTGACATATTACATTCTCCCAGGAGTCAAGTAACAGTCTGAGATATATGATATTTTATTTTTCATCAATAGATTTCATTCATTTTATTGTTTTATTTTTTTCATTTCAGCAATGATATCAAATTTTTTTCACAAATCTGTATCCTTTTTTTAAAATTATTATGGTAGATTTTTTAAGTTGACTTTTCATATCTTTTAGCTTGTTGTTATGACAACATTCTTATTAAACCCTAGAAAGAAGTATTAGTGGGTCAGTATTACCTTCTCTACTTTGGTCTCAGTGTGGCCGTATCTATTTAATAATGTTAGCTATGATCATGAAGAGAAAGCTTTGTACCAAACATTAGGGGAAAAAAATTATCTATTTAATGAAAAAATGTAAAGCTTACCTTAACCATGTACCTAGATCCAGTGGTTGTGATCCCTTCCGTGTTTTTTATTGGTGACTCCGGAGTTCCCTTGGAGGTGATTGGGGAATGCCAGTCTCAGGAAGATTTTTCGATTAAAGTGAAAAATGCAATTCAGGTTGGTGAAGTAAAAACTCAGGATAAAAGATGAAATAAATAAAGAACAATCAAATTTTCAATCGAGATTATGAGGATTATTATCTGATAATGATGTAGAGAGATATTTATACAAAAAAAACAGCAAACCATTACAGTAGTTTAATAATATTACACAATGGTATGTTTTTTTTTGTATTTTAAAAAAATTTCATTTCTAATAACTATGGTCACTTTGGTTTTATTTTGTGGTTGTGTCTGCATTTTGTTTGTTCCATCTTTCAGTTACAACAGAAATCTGTCGAGTCAGGAAGTGGGGCAGCCTCTGCAGCACCCCAGCCTGCCGCACCACAGCCGGCATCTTCTTCCTCAGTTCCCACTGAAAAAACGGCCTCATCACAGCCCCAGGCAGCAGCTACGTCACAGCCCCAGGCAGCAGCTACGTCAGGTATGGGGTATAATCTCATAGTAAAATATTCCGAATAGTAGTAATTGAATTTGTGAAGGTTTTCAGTGAAAGAGAGGAAAAAAAAGGCTTAGAACATGGGTGGGAATCCACGGCCACATGCGTTCTTTTGAAAAATTATTGCTGCCCCTGTGAAAGAAGCGGGACATAGTGCTATCCTGCCTTCAAAGCGACAGCAAATATATTTGTGTCTAAAAATGCACGAAGAATCGCACACAGTGACTACATAGTGACCCTCACCTCAAGCCTATCCCAAGCCGTCTACGAATAGGCTTAGCTCAGAAACGTCATTAGAAAGAGAAAAAAAACTAAACAAGCATCCATTGATTTCTTTCGAGGACTGTTTTTTTTTTCCTTAAGCACGGGTTGAATGTATTTATAGAATTTTATTGAGTTTGTGCCAGGGCAGTTGTTTTCGTGTCAATGGATGATGATGAATTGCTGCCTTTAATGATGTTGATGCTGGCCATAGACTGCCGAATGGTTGCCCATTGCTGGTCTAAAAGAAAATTCAAAATATAAATTACATTTGTTACTGCTAAATGCTTGAGAGTGGTCCACCCAAACTGTATTTGAATTGCTTGTTTCTGATATCTAATCTGTACTCACTGTCCTTGGTAACAATATTTTTTTTTATTTTTATATTTTTAAAATTTCTGAAAGTTTTAATGCTTTTTCTTTTGCACATTATTTCTTTCATAATTACTTAAAAGTTATAAAATAAATGTATCTGCACCACTGATAGCTTTAGTTTACTCGATGATGATAAGATTGAACTTTTTTATTTCAAGCTGCAGAAAGCGGTGCCGGTAATGATGACGATGAAGGTAGTACATCTCTGGAGGAAAAAGTGGAGAAGTGAGTTGAAATAAAATTTTAAACTTGTGCTACTTTTCTTCCGTTTTATTAAAACACATCTTTGGTCCACACGTGGGGATTTTTCCTTATGTGACCATTTTAGTTTTATTTTTATTTTAGTTTTGTATCATTTAATTGATGTTTTTTTCCTATCATTTACAGAGGCCTAATATAATTTTTTTTTGGGTGGGGGTGGTAGATCTACTTAATAAATGGACGGAACTTAAACTTCAAATGGTTGAGTGAAATTCTGTTATTTATCGATTTGGTGAAATTTCCGCATTTTTGGTCAAATTAAGCATTTAAGTGTTGCTTTAAAAATTTTAATCGTAAATTTTTTTTTGGCGCGTTAAACGCAAATTAACGCAGTTTAATAAGTAGCCCTAATTAATACATTTTTAGTTTGACATGAATTATTTACAACTTTATCTTACTTTTCTGTTTGTGAACAAGTAAAAAGTAAAAACAACAAATTGTTTGTTATAAGTTTAATTTTAAACAATAAACATGCAGATTTCTGAGATTATGCAGGCATGGTTTGTGTTTCTGACTTCGGTCTTTCGGTCTGTCATTTCAAATCTTTTGTTTTTATAATCTTCTAATCATCTGCAAGACACCCTTTCATTAATAGCAAAATATCAGTATTGGCAAAAATGCTGGGGAAAAATATCGGTATCGGACTATCGGTAAAAAGGCATATCGGTCGCTCCCTACAATCAGTGTAAATAATTTTTTTTTATGAGAATAAACAAAACACTGCAATCAGTTATTCCACTACTTGCTTAAATTGGCTTCCAACGAAAATAATAAAAAAAAAAAATTTCTTTGTTTCAAATCATTCATTTTGTTTGCCATTTTCAATTTTTTCTTCAAGACAGCGTCATGACTATTTTTCTCTTAATTTTGTTTTAGGGCAAAACAATTATTAGAACAAAAACGAGAAGAAAAGATGAAGAAAGAGGCAGAGGTAAATTTATCTCCTTCCTTTGTTTTCTTATCCCCAAAAGACATGATGCTGTGTACTTTATTATTGAAGATTTAGCATTCAGTTGTTTTTTTCTTCTTTTGATCAATCCTTTTGTGTAATTTCATCATACTTTATGATAAAAAATTTATGGTAAAAAGTCATTTTATGATAAAAAGTCATTTTATGGTAAAAAGTCATTTTATGGTAAAAAGTCATTTTGTGGTTAAAAGTCATTTTATGGTAAAAAGTCATTTATTTCATCAAGCACCAGACTGCCTTTTTCTGTACCAGACAGTCTTCGTGTTTGTTATTAAACATGTTGGGGGCCGTCAAATTATTTTATTCTAAAGTATAATCACTTGATTCAGTAATCCATGTAATAAATTCATATTTCATCCAGTTAGCCAAACAGAAAGAAATGGAAAGGCGTGCCTTAGGGCAAGGTGTTCAAAAGTTAAGGGAACAGCAGAAAGAAATGGAAATTCTGGAAGCAAAGAAAGAACTGAAGAAAGAAAAAGACGAAGAGAAATTGGCCAGACAGAGAGTCAAAGAAGAGATTGAGAGAGATAGGTAAAAATAAATGATAAGTTTATTCCCTGTTTTTCTCTATGTATTTTCTTTTTAAATTATTTTAAAAAGAAGAAAAAAAGTAAAGTTTCCTATTTAAAGATTTTTGCCTCCCTGCCTTTGTGTCAAAAAAGAAATGTCTAAAAATGACTTTTTAAAAAAATATGCTTTTAATAAAAAATAAAAAGTAAAGTTCCCTTAGCCCTAACGGGCCATCAGGCCAGATGAAGCGTAGAATTCATCTGTTTCTATAACCTCGGCATATGAAGAGATTGTGTGGTTAGCACAACGCCCAGCCGACTTTGCTTCCCCAACTTAAGTCAGGTACCCATTTAAAGCTGGGTGGACTTGTGAGACGACTTTGTACCAAATTTCACCTGGAAAAATTCCATGAGCCTCACCGAGGATCGAACCCAGGACTCTCAGGTTGACGGTCGAGTATTTACACCACTCGGCCATCCGTCCCACTTTATAGAAATTATGATGACTAAAATATGGTACAAAGCATAAGAAAATTACTCCAGGAAAATCAAGACTGCCATGTTGTTTGCTTATATTTTAGAGAAATAAATTTGGAATAAAAATTCCAGTTTGAGTATAAAGTGGTTAAAAGTTTAAACAAAGCTTTGTCAGTTCTTTGCACCTCTATTTGTAAATAAGTTTTTATAAATGTGAATTTATGAACTGATAACAGTTTGAACTGGTTCAAATGGTTAGAGAAATGGCTGGCCGGTGTAATGGTTGCATGAACTATTGTAAACCCATTTTTTATCCCAACCACACAGTTTTTCAAGCCGTTACATTTCACGACTTGCTGTCCATGTTATCATTGAGTTTTCTTCATCCGCTTCTTCAGATTAGAAAAAGCTGCAAAGTTTGGGAAGGAAAAAGATTCCCAAGCAAAAGCAGAAGAAGCTTTAAGGAAGAAGAAATTAGCAGAACAGCAGGCAGCGGAAGCAGCAGAATTGGCCAGGAGAAGGTATAAATTACATTTTTAAAAATTGCTTTGAACTTGAGCACTAAGCATTTCAGTATTTGAGAAACTGTCAAGTTTTTAAACTTTCATGATAAGTAAGAATTTTTTTTTTTTTTCAAAAGTATTCGATAAGATGCCAACAATTTATCATAAAAAATGTTCAGTTTACGCATTACTTATACACTTTTTTTTTTTTACATTAATAAAGCTTTTTATCCAGAACTTCAGTTTTATAGATATTCAAAACAGTCACTATTGTGAATTAATTTTTTTATCATACAGAATTTCAAATTTTATACAATTTACTGGATGTTCACTTGTATTTTTTATCCTAATTTGACAAAAATGGAACTGTTTCGTGAACTGTCTTTTTATACTGTTACTTTTCAGTGACATTGCAAGAATACAGTTCCGTCTGTCTGATGGCACTTCTATTACACAACAGTTTCCTGCAACAGAAAAATTTGCTGCTGTTCATGCTTTTGTTTGCCAGGTAAATTAAGCTAAATTTTCGGTTCCAATTTGTTTATTTTCTGGGGTATTTAAACAAAGCCAAATTTTTTTTTTAGTTGTAGTTTACCATTGTATATTACTTTAAGAAGATGATAAATGCATACTTTTATTTTAAGTTAAATTCTTCTAAGCATTCTATAGACCTAGCATTCTAGAGTTGTGCAAAGTGATAAGGATAGTCTTGAAATTGATTCATAATTGAGTTGTTTTTTTTTATCAGCAAACTGGCTCTACAGTCAATCTTTCAATGACATTTCCTCGTCGTACATTCACCACAGATGACCATAACTTGACATTACAAGAGCTACAGTTGGCCCCGTCTGCCGTCATTCTTGTTATCCCGGTAAAGAGACTTATTTATTTTTTGGTAAAAAACACAACTATTAAGCCTATAAGAAAACATATGTTTCTAACGAGAAGGTTTTAAAATTTATAGCTCAACCTCCAATTTTAAATGTGCGGGAATTTTAAAATTTAATTGTGAAATAGGATTCATTAATTATATTTTATTTAAAAAAAAAAAAAAAACTATAACTGGAGAAGGAAGGAAACAATGATGAGATAACAATTGCTTTATTTATCAGTGACCAAAACATAAAAGTGCACACCGGCATGCCAACATATTTTGAAACCGTGTTCCTGGGTCTGTCTTAATTGTATCAATATGGTTGGTAACATCAAAATCAAGGTGTCTCAGCCAAGATCGTCGTCAGTCTTGATAAATATTGAAAACACCAACAAGAATAAAAAATGTTGCATTTATCAATTCATTATTTTAATTTATTTTGTTATATTTCAATATTTCTTCTTTAAAATTTTTTTTTTTTTTGAAAAACTTTTTTGTAATGAATATTTTTTAGATTTCTTTTATCAACTCTTCCTTAATTTTTTTTTTTTTACAAGTTCTGGAAATTTGTAAAACATTTCCAGCAGTTAATGTGTGATTTTTGTTCTCATTTCTATAAACAAAAAAATGTTTAAATTTTCATTAGATTTTGGTTTATCATCTCTACTACTGGTACATAACCCTGCATCATTGATTATTGTGAGCTTAAATAAAAAATAAATCTAGTGGATGTCATTCATTCATACCTAATTGGAATTACAGTACATGCATAATGCAGAACACCATCTAGGTCCAGATTAAAAAGATGTATTTTTAAAAAAAAGGAAATGAATAGAGCAATTTGATGTATCTATTATAAAATGATGAGGGTTGAAACTTCTTTTCACATTTAATATTTTTTTTGACATGTGCTCTCATGTAAAATTGTTTGAAATATGAAGAGATATTGGTGGGGGACATCTTGTACTTGAGACGACAGTGTGGTTAATTATCCTTTATAAAATGTGATTTTAAAATAAGAAAAAAGTTTAACATTTTAATTAATTCATTGTAATAAAATACTGTTCCGAATTGATTTATGCTCAATCATGTAGCAGATGTTAAATTATCGAACGCTCATGGTCAGTTAAGTCAATCGTGAACTATGACCTCCAAAGGAACATTTTGACTGACTTTAAGTTTAAAACTATTACTTAGTATTATAAAATGTATATGTGTGTCAAACATAAAGGTTTTACTTTCCTATCACTTGTCTGTTCCAGCGTGGCACTTCAACATCAGTGGTTCGAAGTTCTTCAGGAATATTCAGTTTGTCTGGGATCACCAGCCTTTTGTTCTCTCCATTTTTCTTCATTTGGAATTTGTTATCGAATTTCCTGGGTCTCTCGGGCTCACCCAGACCCCCAGCTCAGACTACGGCACAGACGTCCGCCAAGGGTGGTGAGAGAAATCCTGGAAGGTATGTGGGTGCAATTTTCATGTACGTCAACCAATGCGTATTTTTGTAAATTTTTCATTAAATTTCATTGCTATTCCTTTTTATCCTTAAACATATACTACACTATGTATAATATGCACCTAGTTTTGGGGTTCAAATATTCATGGGGTGGGGGTCAAATGAATATTTCTTTTGGTTGACAGACAGGCCAGTATTTAGGCCTGAAATTTTTATTCAGATAAATAAATCACAAAATCTGGCAAAGAAGTTGTAGGGAGGTTATGATACTGCTCAATCTGAGTCAAAACTAAAGCAACTAGTTACCCAACTATTTTCTAAAAATCTGCCATATAATCCTGTATACCCTTATCTGTGTCCAGTGATGGTTTCCTCAGGTTTTGTGAGCAAGGGTTTTTCGAGTGTTGTTTTTTAAGATCTGATTTTTACAAATATTATGCTTTCTGACCAAGCACTGGATCAAGAGATATTAAATTCGGTCAAAAAAATGTTTTAAAAACATCAAAAGAAAATTCACAAAATTTAGTGAATGTGTTTATTGTGAATTCTACCTCAAAACACAATTGTCTGCATTAATTAATGTTTAAATTTCAATTGAAAGATCTATTCATACATAATTTGTTTTTTTATGCTAACCAGTGCACAGAAAAGACCATCATCAGTGACTAGGCAAGATGGTCCAGTCAGACGATTCAGAAATGCTCAAGATGATGAGAACGATGATGACAGAAATACTTGGAATGGCAATTCAACACAGCAAATGTGAGACCATTATTACAGAGTCCTTAAGTGCAGTACTGGTTGCATGTTTAGCGTCATCTGTCAAACTCCAGAAATTACCGTGTGTGAAAGTGATGAAAATTATGTTCATTTCCAAGTGATGGGAGTTTGTTTTTTTTAAACTGACATTTACATGCAGGATTGAAAATATCTGTTTATTATTTTCGTAAGTTGGCTTGGTATTTTCTCTTTAAAAAATGAATAATTGTAAATTATTTTTGTTGTCTTAAGAGAGATACTATCAGAATTTAAAAAAATTTGTCCTTTTACAAAATGTTACCAAAAACTATTTACAATGTGACTAAATAATTTACTAGATTTCTTATACTTGTTTTTAGAAATATTGTCCATTAAGTCATCTTACTCAAATATATTCACTAAATCAATAAATCCTTTTTTTTAATTATTTCCTTTGACGCATTTCTTAAAGCAAATTTATTTTTAAATTAATTGTTGCTTTTTTGTAAATAATCTTACAAAATTAAGACTTTTTTTTTGTTCATTCATTCTCATCTGTTGAAGGGATGTCCCCTGGTGCTCATTTTAAATAAAATGGTGTCTGCATGCAGTAGCGCAACGGGGGAGGGGGGCAAATCGGAGGTATCCTGCAATTTTTCCAAATCCAATGAATTTTTTGGGTGCTGGTTTGAGACTTGAGTTTGACTCAAGCAGTCTTTCTTTTGTAACTTTATGTATTGATGATTCAAAAAAGACTGTCAAACTCATAATAATCTGTTCTATCCTTTAGTTTTGATTCGAAGAGTTTAAAAAAATGTTCAACTGCAGCGGGCTTTTCTCTTTTCAAAAAGTGTGCCCCCCCCCCCAGATGGAGGAGACCAGGTCCATTTAGAATAGTGCTTTGAATGGTGAACAAGACATTACAACACTTGTGTCACTTATCAAGGAGGAGAATAACAGTGCCACTCCTACTGTACCTAGTGACAGCCTGAGCAATACTATACTGCCTAGAGATCTCAAATTAGTGGCCCTCCCATACATTAAATAATGAACTGATCATTCATAGTGTAGTGCCTTAAAATCGCCAGATATGGAGACACCTTACTACTGTGTTCCTAATGACTAAATAATTGAGAACATTCAAAATTAACTGAACGGGTTAATATACTGTGAAATTTTCTTCAACCAATTGATTTGGTGCTGTAATAGTTGCCCCATTAGTTTTCCTAAATTTTCAAGCCAAAAAAAAAAAACCTGAGAAAACTATTATGAATCTTATCCTTGTTAATTCCATTTTAAACATTTTAAATTGTTTCTCTAATAAAATATTTTTTTCAAACTTCAGTCCAAAATGTGGGGGGGGGGGGGCATTATGAATGTTTTAAGAAACTAAATTTAAGACCCCCCCCCTAAAATACTTTCATATGGTGATAAAGCATTTAAAAAAATCTGTTCATTGTGGGCTATCTGAAATTTTAACTGTCATGCTACAAGATTTATCATTGTCTATAAAAGTTAAATAAATTATTGGTCATCTTTCTTATTGGCTTCAAATCTAGGGAAATTTAGTGGGTGGTCTATCAAGATCTTGAAGGTTGATATTACATGAAACAACCACTTTCATAAAAATATTTGTGTTAATTAAAATCTTAAGGAACAATACAGCTAGACATGAAATTAAAAAAAATTCATTTTTCCAACAAAAAGTTTATTTGGCGAGAATTCATTGGCAAAATAAGTTTCTAAAAAATATAAATTATTGCAAACAATCATAGCTTACAATTGACTGCTACTTCCATAAATACTGATTTGATAAATATGAAAGGTCCCTACAACTTAAGTTTAATCAACTTCCTCAATGGTTGGGCCACTTCCACCAGTGCCAGCTGAATGACCACCAGCTCCACCTGCACCAGCAGCTCCAAAGTCTGGCATACCACCTGCACCACCCATACCTTGGTACAATTTTGTAATGATGGGATTGCATACACCTTCAATTTCCTTCTGTTTGTGCTGGAATTCTTCTTCGTCAGCCAACTGATTGGCATCTAACCAGTGAATGATCTAAAGATGAGAAAATAATTATTGCTGAATGTAAACATCAAAACAAATGCAATACATCTAATTCATTTAATATGAAATGATGCAAATTAAATTTAATCAAGTACACACCTCATTGCATTTATCAATGATAACTTTCTTGTCATCAGCACTAATCTTGTCCTTCAGTTTCTCATCCTCAACGGTTGACTTCATGTGGAAAGCATAACTTTCAAGAGCATTCTTGGCAGAAATACGGGTTTTCTGCTTTTCATCCTCATTCTTGTATTTCTCAGCATCGTTGACCATTCTTTCAATTTCTTCTTTAGATAGACGGCCTTTGTCATTTGTGATGGTGATTTTGTTCTCTTTGCCAGTGCTCTTGTCTACAGCAGAAACATTCAGAATACCGTTAGCATCAATATCAAATGTGACTTCAATCTGAGGGACACCACGTGGGGCTGGTGGAATGCCTGTGAGTTCAAATTTACCCAGCAGGTTGTTATCTTTGGTCATAGCACGCTCTCCTTCATAGACCTGTAGGCATACAATAATGAATTAATAGCTGAAAAAAAAAACTTGAACTACAAAATTTCAATTTTATAAAAAGCATGGTTCAGACATCCAAGGAAGGGCAATAGGCCATCTTCAGAACAGTGCAGTTCTTCTGGTGGAAACCGCGAATGAATTTGGAATATTTCATCATGACCATGAATAGTGCTCAAGAAATTATGTTTACCTGAATAAGTACACCGGGTTGGTTATCAGAATATGTGGTGAAGGTCTGGGTCTGTTTGGTGGGAATGGTGGTGTTTCTCTTGATCAGAGCAGTCATGACACCCCCGGCAGTCTCAATACCAAGTGAAAGTGGGGCAACATCCAACAACAGCAAGTCCTGCACCTCTTCTGACTTGTCACCATGGAGAATAGCAGCTTGGACAGCTGGAAAATTAAAGGCAAAACAATATTAGATAGTTGAAATTGCTTTATTAACTACTAAGTATCTCAATGCTCAAATTCTGCAAGAAATAACTTGATAGAATTGACACTCACCTGCACCATAGGCTACTGCTTCATCAGGGTTAATGCTCTTGTTAAGTTCCTTGCCATTAAAGAAATCTTGAAGCAGTTTCTGAATCTTGGGGATACGAGTGGAGCCACCGACAAGAACGATCTCATGAACTTGAGCCTTGTCAAGCTTGGCATCTCTCAAGGATTTCTCCACAGGTTCCAAGGTGCCACGGAATAAATCTGCATTAAGCTCCTCGAAGCGAGCCCGGGTGATGCTGGTGTAGTAGTCAATGCCCTCAAAAAGTGAGTCAATTTCAATATTGGCCTAGAGAGAAAAATTGAAAAAAGTTCATAATACAAAATTTCTAGCATATTTCTAAACTAAACATTAAAAATGTCTAATTCAGTTAAATAACCAAGAAATTACCTGTGTTGAAGATGACAATGTTCTCTTGGCTCGTTCACAGGCTGTCCTCAAACGGCGAACAGCGCGTTTATTGTCACTTATATCTTTCTTGTGTTTGCGTTTGAATTCCTGGATAAAGTGGTTGACCATGCGGTTGTCAAAGTCTTCACCTCCCAAGTGAGTGTCACCTGCTGTGGATTTCACTTCAAATATACCATCTTCAATGGTCAGGATGGACACATCAAAAGTACCACCACCAAGATCAAAAATGAGGACATTGCGTTCACCACCAACCTAAGAGAAGTGAAATTGGATCAAAATTATTAACTGGTTCAAATGTTAACTAAAAACAATGTAGCATTAACTGAATTGCAAAGATTAAAAAAGTATCTGATAAAATTTACCTTTTTATCTAAACCATAAGCAATGGCAGCAGCAGTAGGTTCATTGATAATTCTAAGTACATTAAGACCAGAGATTGTTCCAGCATCTTTAGTGGCCTGTCTCTGAGAGTCATTGAAGTAGGCTGGTACAGTCACTACAGCATCTGTAACAGTCTGAAAAAAAAAATACCAACAGTTAGCAGCAAATGGGCTAAAAAACATTTATGCAAATAATTACATTATGCAGTATGGCTCAGACATCCAAGGAAGGGCTAATGCTATCTTTAGAACAGAGCAGTTCTTCCAGTGGAAACCGCGAATGTTTTGGAATAAGCTTCATCATAACCACAAGTTTACAAGCCAAAAAGAAAAACAATTTTAATACCTTTCCTAAGTATGCCTCTGCAGTTTCCTTCATCTTGGTCAAAACCATTGATGAAATCTCTTCAGGGAAGAAGGTCTTTTTCTCTCCCTTGTATTCCACCCTGATCTTTGGCTTTCCACCTTCATTGATTACAGTGAATGGCCAATGTTTCATGTCGGAAGCCACAGTTGGATCATCAAAGCGACGTCCAATCAACCTCTTGGCATCTAAAATTATTACAACAACATTTAAACAAGTTTGCATGACATGAGCAAATTTTAAAATATTGCAACAAGTCCCAAATGATGAAATCTACTGAGTATACTCTTACCAAATACTGTGTTTTCAGGATTCATGGCCACCTGATTCTTGGCAGCGTCACCAATGAGACGCTCATTGTCGGTGAAAGCCACATAACTGGGTGTTGTTCTGTTACCCTGGTCATTGGCAATAATTTCAACTTTGCCATGTTGAAAGACACCTACGCAAGAGTAGGTTGTACCCAAGTCAATTCCTACAGCTGGAGCTTTACTCATTTTGAAATTCTGAAAAAATTAATCAGGCGATGAGATGTCTAAAGCTACTTCATTATCCGAAATGAAAAAAATTAGCAATATAAATTCTTGGAATAGTATGGTTCAGACATCCAAGGAAGGGCTAATGCTATCTTAAGAACAGAGCAGTTCTTCCAGTGGAAACCGCGAATGATTTGGAATAAGCTTCATCATAACCATTAGTAATACATTTAAAAATGTATACATACATTTAGAAATACAAGTTACTTAAACTAAGTTAAACAATTAGGTTCAATAAAAGCACGTGGTGTTAGGGTTAGTCATGTACCAAAATGGCACACTTGAAAAAATGACATCAATAAATTGTTTCAAGATTCTAATTAATTAAAAATTTTAAATTAATGTACATGATATTTGGCGATGATTGACTCAATGAGGAACTAATTGGTAACGATAACTTTCATCATATTTTTCTTACAAGAGTAAAAAAAATATATATTACCACAAGCCGATAGATTATCGATCATATATATAAATGTGACATTTTACAGTTCAATAAGTTATAATTACTCACTTTAATAAATTTGGGCTCGAAAGATCTATATCAGCATCAACTAGTTCACCACGCTTCAAGCGCTGATGTATCAAGTATGCCGGTTGTCGGGGTAAGGCAAAATTTATTAAGCCTAGAGGGCGGTTCTTGGCAAACGATCCGAACATTCCAAATGGTATCGATAGTCATGGGTTTACTCGATACCAACAAATGAGTTTTTAGTCAAAATATTTTTTTAAAAGTTAATCTCAATGAATGTTTTTTTAATTATTCCTTAATAGTAATAAAACCTTAGTCATTATACTTTTCATTCTTTAATTAGCTAAAATTGTTTTCAAAATATTTTTTTAAATAGAACTCTTTCTGTAATAGATCTTTCAAAATCGTGGTATCGTTTTCAATACAAAATATCGGCTTTGTCATAGAGAATCAGGAAGTGACGTTTATTGCATCGAGAATGTTCTGGAGAAAATGTGGTCATAATTTTCAGCCAATGACAATTAAAGTAGAATGTCACGTGGTGTCTAGGCGTCTTTGGCAACCTATTATCGAGGGGAATTTTCTCGCAATTCGAGTGATAGTTTAGAATTTTAAACATTTCGTCTTTCATAAAAAAGAATGCATACTGGGTAATATAAAGGGAAGTTCCGAATATGGGTCACCGATTTTTAAATAAATTTTAACCGTAGTACATTTCGTAACAAATATGTTGTATTTGCAACTATCACCACATCCATTAGTCCCATTTGAATCGCTGATTAGAATACTGCATAGAGCTAAGTAATAAGCATTTGATAGTACTAATAATACTAAAATTTATACAGCGAAATACGCCTGGTTCATACATATTATTGCAAATTTACGAAATATTGCACCATTGTTAACAAATTAGTTACATATTATTTTCATGTTTCGTAACATATTTATTTATTTTTTTTTTTAGTTTAAGATCAACAATTAAAGGCGCCAGTAAATCATTTGTTGTGTTTAAATTTTAAAAACCTGTGATAACGTAGAATTTCGTAGAAAATTATTTTTGGCATTCTGATAGACAACTGAACTTTATTTATCTAGATACGTCCAAGTGATAGAGGTCTATATATTCGTGTGTGTCTGTTTCTATTATATAAGTGATTATGTATAGAAGCTTGGCGGGGGGGGGGGGAAGGGGATAGACAGAAAGGATTTCGTAATGATCATGCTATTGAAGAACATCACTGTGATACACTTACGGTTATTAGAATCCCACTACAAACCTATCATTTACCAGCTGCTTGTTATTACATACTATTAAGACCTATACATTGATTGGAATGCGTTTCAAGCGGGGATGTGGTGCAGAATTTCTAGAAAATGTAAACATTTTATTTTTTTAATATGCAATCTAGGCACATTTTTTTTCGGCATGAAGGAGGGGGTCGGGGGTATGTTTGGTTCGCTTCTCATTTGCCAGATTTTTTTTCTTTAAATGATTTATAATAGTTCAGTTGAGAAAGTTACCATCATTGCGAACATGGACAGGTTGGCTGTGTTAATTTGTGGACTAATATGGCCTACTATTTAGTATCTTCAAAGATTAGTTTAAGTATTTCTTATTAAGAGTTGGTATAATCTTTTCTTTAGTGAGCCGATATTATCTAAGGAAATAAACAGGCAATGTACTCGCCCCAGTTTGTTGTAAAAGGGGGGGGGGTGTCTGAACTATCGACCAGTAAACCAATGTGTCTGTCCATGGGTCATTCCTTAACACAGTGGTTCCTGGTGAGAGGCTTTCGCGGTTCACAGAGCGCAGGGCAATGGTTCAGGTTACCTTGTTCTTGAACCCTCGCGCGGGGGATGTGTTTTTTTTTTGTGGGTGAAGGTGAAGGGAATGTGTTCCACTCCATCCGACAGGTCAGACTCGCGGCTGAGCTCTCAACACTGTATGTGTGTGTGTCTCTCTCTCCCATCCCCTCCCCGTCCGCCCAATCCGACACCTCACACATGCCGTGCCACAGCCAGGATTGTCATAGAGCAGGGCTTCTTAAACTTTTGTAATTCACGACCCCATTTATGATTGCGAGTTTCTTGACGACCCCATACAAATATAAAAGAAAAATAAATTAAAATTTTTGCAAGTTAAAAAACATTTTCTGTTAAATTGTATTTTTATCTCTCGCGACCCCAGAATTTTGCTACGCGACCCCAAATGGGGTCGCGACCCATAGTTTAAGAAGCCCTGTCATAGATGATGGTTTTCCCGTCTATTTGGGTGGGTGTGTATGTGTGTGTGGGGGGGGCCTTTATTGAAGTTCTGCATGATTTCATTTATTTTTTTTTACAAATGGCTGGTCCCTTCGACTTTGGCTGCTATTTTTAAAGTTCACATATTATCGGCCTAAGCCTACATTTTTATAGTTTAAAAAAAAAATAGTAAAACGGTATTGGGTTTCAAATTTGCTATTTTTGTTATATTGGGGGAGTTTTCTAGTGTGAAATAATATCATATGGAGGGTGGGGTATACAAAATTGACATTTTTGCTTTATATAATATGTGGTAGGCAGAAGTGTTCTCTGTAACCTGGGGGGGGGGGGCAACGCGCCAGCTCCCCTCCTTTGTTTACATGTGTCTAATTATGATCTATATATATATATATATATATATATATATATATATATATATATATATATCAAACTACGAATCTTAAACACATACAAATACTGGTGAATATTGTTTTCTACATATCTATGATCCATATTAATCCCTACTGAGGATTATTTTATCTATCTAATGTAAGTATAACAAGATTATTTTATCTATCTAATGTAAGTATAACAAGATTATTTTATCTATCTAATGTAAGTATAACAAGATTATTTTATCTATCTAATGTTAGTATAACAAGATTATTTTAATCTATCTAATGTAAGTATAACAAGATTATTTTAATCTATCTAATGTAAGTATAACAAGATTATTTTATCTATCTAATGTAAGTATAACAAGATTATTTTATCTATCTAATGTAAGTATAACAATTTAATAAATGTTGGTGGGTTTTTGGCGATCGTCTGTTAATGGTGTATAGTCACTTTTTATCTCAGGTCTTTAGTTTAAAAAAAAAAACCATCTGGCGACCCCCCCCCCCCTCCGGGTCACAGCATGAGACACAATGCTCTCTGCGTCGGTTCACTGCCATTCACTAAAGCCGTTAAGAAAACCGATGGGGAAGGGGGGGGGATTGGATGGGAGGAGGGGAAATGCGGAGCCCCTAGAGAGAGAGGAGGTGGTAAGTTTCCCGCCAAATTTTGCCAGTGTGTGTTTATTTGGGTCACGGCGTAAATTTTATGAATGGGTCGCGCGGCTTGTCTTCTGTTTGATCAATGCGGGCGGTTTTTTTTGTTCCTTTTTCTCCAATCCAGTTGGGATGGTAGCATTGATCTATTTTCTATATTATCATTCCCGACTAGACTGGAAATGATCAATATATGAAACGTTCACCATATATATATATATATATATATATATATATATATATATATATATATTAAGCGGAATCGACTGTATATATATATATATATAGTCATTATATATATACTAGCTGTACCCTGCAAAGCCTTTGCAGGAAGATAGACTTGTAAAGCCATTGCCGAACCTAGGATTTGGGGGCCCTGCATTTTGACATTCGATACCATGACATGAGATTATGTACTTAATATTTAATGTAAAAAATAATTTTAGAGTCCCCCCCCCCCCAGTTACGCCTCTGTGTTAATTTTTTTTAAGTTATGAAATAATTTAAAATCTAATTAGTTGTTGTTTCTTTTTCTTAAAACATCCTAAAAGATAAATTATTTAAATTTTAAAAAATGTCAAAGAGATCTAATTAGTTACTTTTCATTAAAACAACTAAAAGGATATATTCTGGAAAAAAAACAATAAAAACAAGCAATTAAGCCTGTTCCATTCTGGACACAGGACGTGCTAGCGCATTTTCATGTTATGTATCAGTACGTTTGTTAGCTTTCAGTAAATATTTGTAAATTTTGGAAATGTTTATAAATTCAATTGTGTAATGCATATATCTGTAAAAAAAATATTATAAAGACGTTTCTTTATATTTGAAAAAAAAATATTTTCTCTTAAATCTAACTACAAGTGGTTTGTGGTTATTGAAATAGGACTCATAATTGAAAACATTCGAAATTGTAGTCATTTAATCGTCCGAAAACTCCGTCAATTGTTGCATAGCTCTGATACTTTCAATTAAACTCAGAACACAAGCTTACTATTTCATTTGATGAGTTTCTTAATAAATCTTGTTGAAACTACGTGCTGTAGTATTTCGCACCAAATGAATGGGTTATTGAACGTACAAGGTGTATATATAATATATAAGCCCCTTAGGAGCTCTGAAGCCCGGCCCTCAGAAGTCCTATCGCGAAATGGACTTTTGATGTACACTTGGCTGGCCAAGACCTACACAATGATATATACATCATGGGTCTAGGACTTATGGTTGCTGAGATATAGGGCGGTCCATTATTAATATAGCTTATATAGTAAAAAACGGTACTTTATAAGGCCCCTTTTACGGCCCTGAGAGGTCAGATCGCGAAATGGAAAAAAGTCATTTCTTGGCAGGCCAAGACCTACAAAATGATATATACATCATGGGTCTAGGACTTATTGTTGTTGAGATCTAGGGTGATGACGGACGGACAGACAGACAGACAGACAGACAGACAGACAAAACGGGGACAATAGAGCATTTTTTTTCGAAAATGCTCTAAAAATGTCTCTGGGAGAAATCGAACCCGGAGAGTCTGCAAAAAAAAAAGTGATGCAGGTCAGGTCGCATAACCATTCAGCCACCGCGTCAGCCAATATATTAAATTAATAAAAAAAATTTAAAAAAAAAAGATTTGCTCCGGGTGAGGATCGAACTCACAACCTCCGCATCACTTATCCCATGACCCCATGGGGAAGGTACTGTCTATAAGTACGGCGCGCTAACCGATTGTGCCACCGGGGCGGACGTTTGATTTAAATCAAATTGTGTCAGATTGTATGACTTTGTTTGGATGCAACTGGCTGTCCTGCTGTGGCCATAATGAGAACATTTAATGTACCGTGCATGGGTTTTTTTTTTTAAAGCACTGCTCATATAGAGAAGAACCTTGGGACCATGCCAATATACAACAACTGCCCCCCCCCCTTCTGATCGCACACAATCACCAAAGACGAAGTCATCTTACTGCAGATTTCTGTATCCAGTGGGGGCTCTAATGGCCTGGGAGGGGGGGCCCTGAGTTATGGCGACCCTGCACACATTTGGCACTTGGATAGGGTCGGTACAGAGAAGTGACGTCAGAAATCGCCATGGGGCAGTGGCGGACAGTCCCCCGAGACTGTTAGACAGTTAGAGGGGGCGGCACTTGTTAAAGATTGTCACAGACCCAAACGTTGGCTGGGTCCATCCCCGGGACTGTCAGAGGAGGGGGAGGGAGGGGGGGTGGGGGCGCCACATATCAAAGTCTGTCACAGACCCCAATGCTTATCTGGGTACATCCCTGATATTTAGGATTGCAGAGGCGGGTCAGAGCAGTCTCATTTGCGAGGGGCTTATGTAAGATTGGGACGGAACGTTGAGTCTTGCTACATTTAGGTTAAAAAAATACAAGCACGAGACCCCCCCCCCACCAACGTTTCCTCTAAGGTGTGGTATGAAGTGAGCAAAAAATTTTGTCTCTGAGCGACATTTTGTTTTGAGGCCAAAATTTGTGAGCGATTTAAGCGAGTTCGTCCGTCGGAGTGAGCGATCGTACGTATTGTATGAGCGACGCTCTGAATTCGTGTGAGCGATCGCTCACGCGCTCAGCTTAGAGGGAACATTGGACCCCCCCCCCCAAGGGCACGGGACCTGGGTTTGTGCCGTTACTAAGTATTATCATCAGGTTGTCGTGTCTGTTACAAAACCAAGTCACACAAAACTTGTAAGAATAGTGACTTAGCATATCTGGAAAAAAAAATTATAACGTTATCATTATCACAATGTTATCAGACTTAAGTACTTCAATTGAGCAATATTTCATGATATATATATATATATATATATATATATATATATATATATATATATATATATATATTTATATATATATATATATCACATGGAGGTACGTCACGCGGTGAAACTTTTAGAAGTGTCTTTTAATCTACATGTGTACAAATATATTACTGACGTTTGTCAGGGCCAGCAGTACTATGTTAGAACACAACAAACGTCGTCATGAAAGTTTCGGGGCTCTTGGGGAGGGGGGGGGTAGCATTTTTAGATTCCGTCTCGGGCGTCACAAAGGCTAATGACGGCACTGGCGGTACAGTCACTTGTTGGATAATCGATACAAAACACAATGTAGAATGAAATTGACTAACCCACTAGGGTCACAGATGGCTGTCCAATTGGATACAAATATTAAATATAAATAAAATGAGATGTCTTGGTTGTAATGTGACGCTGAATTTTCCGTCGCCCCGGTGGCACAATCGGTTAGCGCGCCGTACTTATAGACAGTACCTTCCCCCATGAGGTCATGGGATAAGTGATGCGGAGGTTGTGAGTTCGATCCTCACCCGGGGCATTTCTTTTTTTGTTTATCTTTTTTTTTTTATTATTAGAATGACGTCTTTTGTGTCGTCTGATTTTCACAAGACAGCTACGTCACCGTTAGTCTCCTGAAATTACCAACACAACCATCTTCAGTGCTGAACATAGGGATTTGGGGTCCCGGGGGGAGGGGGGGGCTTGGCCTTTTTGGGGGTGGTGCCTGCATTTTGACATTCGACACTATCACATGAGATATTGACTTTATATTTAATGTAACACTTTTTTTTTGGGGGGGGGGGGCTCTTCAAGCTGGGGCCGGGGTTACTTTCGAATTTGGACCCCCCCCCCAGTCACGCCTCTGATCCTCACGAACCTGTACAAAGTAATGTTATTGTTACTGGTTTTATACTCTGAAGATTGCAGCGGTGAGATTTTTTTTGTAGGTTGACGTCTGCTTCTGACTTTTTCCCGCCACTTCCTAGTTCAGCGCCCTGAGCGGCTGCACCATACGCAGTGCTCTTCCTGCGCTACTGCCCACTGGTCATATTTACATTACAATTGCTTAGTCACATTGTAGCCGATTACTGTACCCGAACAGGCGCCTAAGGAGAGGAGCGTCTGTACCCCATAGGGTGGGAAACGTAGCTTTGCTAATAAATTTACTAATTAAGCGTAATCCTGCATTCCCTTTTCCCGTACCCCCTTGGGGGCACGCGTAGCGCCGGTTGAGAGCCGCGGGTCTAACTAAAGGCCGGCTGCACCCGTCAGTGGTGGGGAACCATGCAAACTGCTCGACACATGGTTCTAACGAGCGCTCAATGTTACGGAATAATTAGAACACAAATTACAAATATAACAGATTTTAAAATAATCGAATTTTTCGTTCACTATTTATACTGTTTGTCGTCAGGCGTTGAATCATGAGCTAAAAATAGTAACCACTTACTTTTGCACACTGTTACAATGAAATAAATAAAAATCAATACACTGTAAAATTTAACGGTAAGGGGAATAACCTTTTTTTTTAGAAATTGCTTTGAGAAAAGTTGGGTTATATGCTCTTGTTATATTTTTTTCAGCCTCTAAGTGTCGTTAAATGTCATTTGTCAGAGCAGCGAAGATTCTCTTCCCTATGTTTTCTTAATTAATTTTTGTTATTTGTGGAAAAGGTAACAAATGTCCAAAACACAAAATATAAAAATTTAAATTATGGAAAAAGGCTAAATGAATTATTTCAAAAAGAAATAATATATAAATAGAGAAAAAAATGTACGAGATCAAATCTGTCGCGTAAAAAACGTCATGCTCTTAGTTGGTTAGCCTCACCTTGTTGTTTACCACAGCATTAGAAATTATGGGCTGTATCGCTGCTGTTTGCTGTCTGTATCGCTACAGGGGGGGGGGAGAGGGGGGGCATGAGTCGTGCCACACAGTTTCCTGTTTAAATTACCAAATTGCCAACAATAAAATAGCCTATGCAAACTATATGCAAAGATGTTTATTATATGAATAATACTCCCCCCCAGGGCGCCGAGAGCCAACAAGGGCCCCAGGGCAGGACTTCATTGCGGGCCCCTTAATAAACAATGAGTCATGAAAAAATTGACATGGTCGGGGCGGCCGGCCCCCCCCCCCTGGCATTGCCCCCTGCCCTCCTCTCGGAGTGCCTGCCCTCCCCCCAGGGGCAGCAGACTGGTATTCTCGCCCCTTCCCCCCTCTCCCCCAGACAAACTACGAAAACAAGAGTTGTCTATGTCATACATACCTGAATTTTAAAGAAAACAAATTCAATAATTATTTTTTTTTTGTTGTTGTTGACAGCTACACTCCCCGCCGCCCCCCCCTCCCTTAGGGCTTGGGGCCCTGACAAGTGCTCGGGTCTCCCTCCCATAGCGGCTGCTCGGCCTCCATCAGTAACCCTTGCTTTGCAAGCTCCACCTGACCCATCACCCGGTTCTCTCTCTCTCTCTCTCTCTCTCTCTCTCTCTCTCTCTCTCTCTGTGATTACAATGAAGACACGTTTTTTTTGTTAAGCCCCTAAATCAGCCACTGCTGTACGCAGGAGCGCATTAAGGTTGGTTGGGGCTCGTGCGAAATAGATGAAAACATGGCCCCTTTTTTTTATTAAGTCGGAGACAGGAAAAATTAAAAGTGTAAAATGGGTTCTTTTTTGCGGAACCTATGTGTGTTGGGGGGGGGGGGTTTGAAGGGATTTGGGAGCCCGGGGAGCTTTGCCTCTTTAGGGGGCCCCTGCATTTCGACATTCGATACCATGACATGTGATAAAGTACTTAATATTTAATGTAAATATTTTTTGGGGCCTTCTCTCAAGCTGCGGCCGGGGTGGGAGGACTTTCAAATTCGGACCCCCTTCCCCCACCCTAGGTACGCCTCCGCTTTGTGCAGTAATGAATGAACCGTTGCGAAAGCATCTGTGCTGGTATCAATGAACTCTACCGCTGGGTGTCTTCGATCTTCTTATTGATTTCAACGTGCCACACAAACATCACCAGGTCTTCAACCGACGTCATCAAATCCTCAGATACGTCATGTTTATTCTCTTG
Source organism: Bulinus truncatus (assembly GCA_021962125.1). NCBI lineage: Eukaryota > Metazoa > Mollusca > Gastropoda > Planorbidae > Bulinus > Bulinus truncatus. The sequence goes on along the minus strand of JAGDYQ010000108.1, from coordinate 2,019,804 downwards.
ACTCTGACACTGAAGAGCTCTTCAGCCTCAACATCCCCCCCCCCACCTCTTTCTCTCCTCATCACCAACCAAGACAACCCTAAGATGCGATCCCTGCTAATAGGTGGGAAAATTCCAAGGGAAGTAACACTTGACCGGTCGCTGGATGTCACCACACAATATTGAAGGTTACCTCCTCTCCCCCCAAGTCGAGCTATTTGTGCTTATTTCGTAATTGCTCTTCTAGTCTTTGAGTTTTATGAATGAAAACCAATGCTCTCGGCATTTCAACGGCATTAATGATCCAGGCAGGGCCGTTGCTAGAGATAGGCAAACTAGGTGTGGGCCTAGGGCTTACGGCCTCCAAAAATATGCATTAATACACATCGAATCTTATGCTATAAGCGCCATGACATGTAATCATCTCTAAAAAAAAATCTGTGCCCCCCCCACCCATCCCCAGAGATATGAGATAACGGGTCTAGTTGCGAGCAAGGCCGGTGCCAGAGTATTTGCCATTCTACGTGAGCCCATTTCATTGCGCTCCCCACCCTCCCTCCTCTCTTCCACTAAATCGATAACTAATCAATTTATTTATACCAACTTTCACAAAGAAATGTATTTGAAAAACCTAAAGAAGAAAAACGCCATCAAGATTTCCGCAATCTAATCTTTTGCATCTAAATATTTTTTTTTGACATACACGCCAATAAATATACGAATGCACACAGACAAAGCACATATACGTTAAAAATAGCACACAAACACACATACAAACTAAGACACTAATGGTAATCAAACAGATAAGCGAATAATTCGAGGTATCAGTTTATGAATTAGCAATCTTTGCTATACACAATCTCTATATTGTTCTATTTATAGAAATGATTACAATTCGCTATCACACGACGACACCATTAGACTTATTAGCGCGGCCTCGTCTATCTGCCACCCTAGTGTTAATAGGTATAATAGCAAGGTCTATATCGATCAATAGCTTCTATATTTCTGACTAATTAGGCCTGTAAAGTATGCATATTTTTTGTTAAGAAGACATTTTTAATGTCATTTAGAGAATACTAGCTGTAAAGATCGTTTGATAATTACTTTGTTCTATTTGAAATAACAAAAATATTCCGTGTAGCCCGTTTATGGATTTGACCAATGGATTCGATCGCCTTAGAGAGACACTTTAAGATTCTTTGGTAGGTTCTGGTGATGTCCCCCAAGTCCTTGTTTGGACGGTTGACATGTCCGAGCGTTAAGCTGGACATCTTCGTATGTCACCCCGTGGTGCTTCCATGGCAGTTGATGAGGGGTGAAAGAAGGGCACCATAAAAATAACCCGTCCCATTAGTGATTCATGTGAACTTAAACATCCTATCATAACGGTAAACATCCTATCATTACAGAACTATCATTACAGTAAACATCCTATCATTACAGTAAACATCATGTCATTACAGTAAACATCCTATTATTACAGTAAACATCCTATCATTACAGTAAACATCCTATCATTACAGAACTATCATTACAGTAAACATCCTACCATTACAGTAAACATCCTACCATTACAGTAAACATCCTATCATTACAGTAAACATCATGTCATTACAGTAAACATCCTACCATTACAGTAAACATCCTATCATTACAGTAAACATCCTATCATTACAGTAAACATCCTATCATTACAGTAAACATCCTATCATTACAGGGATGTTTTAAAAAAATGGGTCGCCCATGTTTGTACTAAACTGTAATCATTAGGTGGACTATGGTCTTATACTGACCTAGAACCCTCACAACGTCCGCTGTGGCCATGGAGTTGGTCAGGGGTTCGAGTCCCGGCGAATGAACCACGGCACCCTCGTCTATGGCGTGGTCTGTACACAGATATGTTCATAACAGACATAACGGCCAACGAGCTACCGTCTGGGGCTCAACTGTATCTATGGACTTCTCTGCCTGGATGTTTACTTTTCACTAGGGTCATCAAGTATCTATGGACTTCTCTGCCTGGATGTTTACTTTTCACTAGGGCCTCGAAATGTCTCTAGAAGTCTCTGCCTAATGACCCCGGAGACCTAAGAACTTTCCTGATTATATATGTAACGCTTCGGGTTTGATATACAACGAATAGAAAAATATCATTATAACGAACTGTCATGGCACAACAATACCACCACCATAAAGTAAATGAATAAATAAATAAACTACACAGAATTAGTAGGAGAATAGGATTATACTTGAAGATACAATATTTTCTTTTCTTTTTTTAGGGGGATATTCAATTCAAATCACTCAAAGTGAATCACCGATTCAAATCAGTAAATAAGAACGTAGACATAATTACACTGACATCCAAGAATTAATCAATTTTAAATTCATCTTAATTCTCACTAGACAAAATCTTGTAAGTAAATAAATGGAAAAAAACCCACTATTATCGCATTAAAAGTTAATTAATATTGCCGTGGGGTGAAAAATTGTATATAAATATCGATAAAAAAATCAGCTTAGAATCAGATTTATTTAGGGTTAATTTGATTAAATCTCATTGCTCTCCGGTGCACCAATCTCCAGCCACCCACACAAAGTAAACATTAGCATGACGTCATTTCCGTTAACTAACAGTTTCTTCAGGAGCAATTCTGGTCATCTATCTATCTATCTATCTATCTATCTATCTATCTATCTATCTATCTATCTATCTATCTATCTATCTATCTATCTATCTATCTATCTATCTATCTATCTATCTATCTATCTATCTATCTATCTATCTATCTAATCTATCTATCACCACTATATTTCAACAACATAAATACACAAACGACCAACAGGGCCCCCACTATACCCGCCGAATCGACGAGGGGGGGTGCACGAGCCTGAAGAAGTGGAGCGGGCACCTTGCGATCACAGAACTTAACTGTAAACCTACGGCCAAGGGGGCCATGTAGATGTAGTTCATGGTTGTAATCAGTGGCGTAGGGAAGGGTGCTGCGGATTGTACTGCCGCATAGGGCGCCGAAAGAGCGCTGTTAAATGTTTTAGCATTTTTTTGGGGATTGGGAGGAGGGCGCCAAAAAAATTGTAAATCGCACAGGGCGTCGCAATAGTTAGCCACGGCTTTGGTTGTAATTTAAATATAAATAATCCAATGTCGGTACTAAATGACCAACCAATGTCGGTACTAAATGACCAACCAATGTCGGTACTAAATGACCAACCAATGTCGGTACTAAATGACCAACCGATGTCGCTACTAAATGACCAACCAATGTCGGTACTAAATGACCAACTAATGTCGGTACTAAATGACCAACCAATGTCGGTACTAAATGACCAACTAATGTCAGTACTAAATGACCCTGATTAAATCAACAAAAAGTATTATATCTCGATGTGAGAAATATAATGATAATAAATTGAGCGGCTTCTGTAAAAAGTTGGACATGTTTATTTCGTCTGTTGTTTATATAATTCGATCTATCCAAGAGTTGATTTTAGAATTGAACAAGACAAAAAAATATATATGACCAAAAATAAATATCAAAGTACAAAAAATGATTTTTTTCAAATATTTAATGTGAATTTATTATTATGTTTTTTAAAAAAAAAATCTAATTGCCTGGACTAAAGATATGAGAAATATAAAGTATATGTACTAGACATGTAATAAACTGAAATAACATGCTATCTATTACAACATTTACTATGGACATTAGAATCCAGATATTTGACATTTGAAAAAAAAACATTTGTTTACATTACAGCCAATTTTTTTGTGTCATGGGAGATAGATACACTGACACGATTTAATGGCACGATGTATCAGTGTAATACGAGGGGAAAGGGGGGGGGGAGGGGGGCTGGGGGTGGAGATAAGACGTTTTAGCCTGGAGGCCATTGTCGTAGTAATCAGTTACAATGGTCCGTGGTCAGTTGGGTAACTGGCGTCAGTTACGTGTGGCCTCGCTATGGGTCAACGAGACGTGAAGTAATCCTGCCACTATGTACAAGGCCGTAGCCAGAATTTTCTTTTTGGGGGGGGGGGGGTCTGTGCGGTTTTGTGGGGGGGGGGGGTCTGTGCGGAGAGTTTTTTTTATAAGATAAAATTGGAACACAATGATAAAGTATATTTTATAATAAAATTTAATTTTTAGAATTAATTTGGGGGGGGGGGGACTGCAGCCCCTTGGCCCCCCCACGGCTACGGCCTTGTAGATATATATATATATATATAATGTTGGTGTTGAAATATAGAGCCATTATCTTTATTGTTATTAAGTCATAAAACATGTAGCAAAATATCAACAACTGTAAACAAACGAACAAACTAACAACACACACCCAACACACACATCAGAGCAGGCCTTATAGATAGGCCAACTGGGCGTCTGTCTAGATGCCCCCCTACCTACAATGATGAGCCCGCCCCCCCACCCACCCATTTTTCGGGGACTCTATCAAGCCGTTACCTAAAATTTCCAACCGTCCAGATACGACAACGGTTCTCACTTTTTTTTTTTCTTGGGGGCCAGGAGGACCCGCGATTTGCCAGCTTTGACCTTAAAACGAAATAGTGTTCCCTCAAATATCAGGGCCATCATGGGGTGGGGGGGGGAGATGAAGCCCAGTCTCCATTACTCGTCTAAGACCAGGGGCCCATTTGAAGGTAGGTGGGGCTTGCTGACGTTCACCAGGAACTTTAAAAATCAAAAACGTGTTAATTGAGATTCGAACCCCCTCCCCCCGGGCACCCCTCCCCCCCTCATGTCGACACTATATTAGTAAAATAGTAATAAGCTTTGGAAATTACATTAAACTGTATAATTTTTTGTTTATTTCTTAGTTTGAAACATTAATAATTTGTTTCTATCAACAACACTTTTTTTTCTTTATACTGGGTTTTTTTTAAATTGCCAACTCAAACAATCCATATAATGGAAACAATCAAACATTTTATTTCCTACCCAAATAAAACAAAAGTTTGTAAAACTAAACCTAAACAATAATAATAATAATAAAAAAAAACATCATCAACATTAAACAAACAGCACAGTCAATGTTGATGGGTCTAGACCAGGGGTCGGCAACCTTTTGAGATGAAAGAGCCAAAAGTTATAATTTACAATTTTCTCAGGTTTTAAAGAGCCACTAAAATAGTTGTTCCAATATAGTGGTATTTGATTAGGCCCCAATTCGACAACGAAAGAGCCGCAACTTGTCATCGAAAGAGCCGCATGCGGCTCGCGAGCCGCAGGTTGCCGACCCCTGATCTAGAAGTATGGTTTCATTGGACACACAATACACTGCATTAAAAACAAGTTACAAATCACAAACTGCATTGAAAACAAGTTACAATCACAAACTGCATTGAAAACAAGTTACAAATCACAAACTGCATTGAAAACAAATTACAATCACAAACTGCATTGAAAACAAGTTACAATCACAAACTGCATTGGAAACAAGTTACAATCACAAACAAGAAAAAGGTTTATAAACTGATCAAAGATGTTTGTCATGGAATTTTGAGATGAAATAAGTGAAGATTGTTGATTGTCATGAAAACTTTCTTTTATGTTTGCAGAAAAATAAAAATAATACCAATGGATATACAAATTAGCCAAGGTCCAATAACATGAGGGATGTTGTACAAGCCTCCATATTCCTATGGATGTTGTATATATTTCCAAAGTCCAACAATATAATAGATGTTGAACACGTGTCCATAGTTCAACAATATAATGGATGTTTCAATAAGTATTGTACAATGTAGTCCAACAATATGATGGATGTTGCCACAAGTTACCTAAAAGTACAAACGTTTGATGAATAATCCAAGAAGTATCTTGCAGTCCAACAATATGATGAATGTTCCAACAAGTATCCGACAGTATAGTCCAACAATATGATGGATGCTCCAACAAGTATTGTACAGTGTAGTCAAACAAAATCATGAATGCTCCAACCAGAATCAGACATTGTAATCCAACAATATGATGGATGTTCTAGTCCAACAATATGATGGATGTTCTAGTCCAACAGTATGATAGATGTTCCAGTAAAGTTCCTACAAGTCCAAGTATGTGATCTGTGTGGCGATGAGAGACCCTAAGAAACTGAGTATTGCGCTAGTGATGATGACTGCAACAGTGCTGTCCACTGCAGTGACCACTGTCCCCATAATGACCGAGAGTATAAACTGGGCCAGGAACACCATGCTGCTGACGATGGCCACGTCTGTGCCCAGGCCCCTGACCTGTTTCCGTTGGTTCAGGGCCACGTCGCCGTGGGAGAACTGAAAAATAATGACAAATGACACACTCAATGAGGCTGACACGGGAACTGTGACGTGGAACTATAACGTCAAATAATGACATGGAACTATAAACAATGATTGATGACATGGAACTATGACATTGTTTGATGACATGGAACTATGACATTCAGTCACGCCGAGAGGGGGGCAGGGTGATTTGCCAGGGGGCCCGCACCTGTAAAGGGGGCCCGGCCGCCCCGACCATGTCAATTTTTTCATGACTCGTTGTTTATTAAGGGGCCCGCAATGATGTCCTGCCCTGGGGCCCTTGTTGGCTCTCGGCGTCCCTGATGACATTGATTGATGACATGGAACTATGACATTAATTGATGACATGGAACTATGACATTGATTGATGACATTAAATGACATGGAACTATGACATTGAATGATGACATGGAACTGGGACAAAAATTTGAAATAGACCTAATTGTTTGCCATTTTTTTTTAAAAAGGAATATATAAAATTGTATTATTATAATAAAAAAAAAATAAAAAAAAATACTATCGAATTTTATTTATTGAAGTAAATATATTTAACTTAGAAAATCTTTCTCCTTGCGCTGTAATCAGAATTCCCACCCCCTTCCCCATAACCCCCCGCCCGCTTCCAATCACTTGGCACGCTAACATCTCAAAATAATGAATTAAACAAAATGTATATATATATATATATATATATATATATATATATATAAAAGCTACCCAATCACAGATCATGGTTAAAACAAACAATTGACAGTGTATGTATGTATCAGTAATACTTACCAATCCCCTAGTGTGGTAGTGTGCTACCAATAGATACGGCATGGTGAACAAGGTCGCGTACATGATCCCAGCTGCCGGAGACAGTAATATCACTGCTATCTTGCTGCGAGATGCGGCCATCCCAGCCATGCCCAGGGTGAACGCCAGCTGGCCAAAGACGTAGACATTTTTGGCACCTGGACATTTGACAAACAAGAAAGATGTAGCGGAGTGACAGGTGTTACGGGCCCCCCCTCCCCTAGACAATCACGCCTCCCCCCCCCCCACCACCACACACACAACAAACACTTAAAAGATATGCGATTAGGCTAATTAATTATTCAGAATGGGAACCCTATACTCGTGCCCCCCCTCCAATCCCCGGGCTAACCCTTACGTTAATATAATATGTCACTGAATGTTAAGTCATTTGTTTCATGACCATATTATGTGTTTGTTTCTTTAAGTCATCTCCCTCCCCCCCTCCCTCCCTCTCTCTCTCTCTCCCCTCTACAACAACAACAACAACAACAAACAAACAGAAGACTCTCAAAGTCTGTATTTAAAGAACCTTTCAACGTCAGAGGCGTAACAAGACTCGGGGCGGGGGGAGGGGGGGGAGGGAAGATCCGCATCGTGCGACATTTACATTGCCACCAGCCAGGGGGGGGGGGCGACCATATTTACACCACCATAAAACTTTTTTTCTTTCTAAGGGTCCGAGAATGATGTGTGTGGGGGGGGCAGAATTTTCAGAGTCCGACACAGGGCGCATTGTAAATCTAGTAAACGCCACTGCCCAACTGTGTCTAGCCTTGACCTACTTACGAAATCTCTGCACCAGCCTCTCTATCCCGAGCGAGTAGCAAGCGCAGGAGAGAGAGTACAGGGACATGCCGAAAGATCCCAGCCTCACCCCCTGGTCGTACCGGTCGTGCAGGTCGCTGCCCACTGGGGCCATGGGGTCACCGCCGTACACAGACTGACCTGGAAGTAAAAAAAAAAGTAGAGCCGAATACAGAAGCGAACCACGGGACGCACACAAAACACTGAACACGACAAACAGACGATAGATGGCGTATAGGCTACAGTGCTGAACCTAGGAATTTGGGGGCCCCGAGGGGGGGCTTCACCTCTTTGGGGGCCCCTGCATTTTGACATTCGACACCATGACATGAGATTATGTACTTAATATTTAATGTAAACAAAAATTTCAAGCTGGGGCCCGGGGGAACTTTCGAAATAGGACCCCCCTCCCCTAGTTACGCATCTGCGTATAGGTCGACGCTCACGTCCAGTGGTTCAAAAACCTTTTTTTTTTCTAAACTCAAGGAACTGCTTAATTATTAATCATCTATTCCTAGAATGGACCCCCCCCCCCCCAATCAGAATATCATCCGACGCAAAATTTGGACGAACGTGAAGTGTTATTTTCAGGGAATTCCCGATGAGTACCGAAGATTTAGAGACGGAATACAAAATCTCTGTGCTGTGCATAGCACGTGAATGTGATGGTATCCACTGCTCTAGTCGTTTAGCAAAGGGTGAGGGGGTGTGTGTGTGTGGGCGGGGCCGGGGTAGAAAGGTTATATCACTCCACCCCCTAAGCTCGTTCACCAGAACATTTTCATGATCAGAATGTGTGTGTATGGGGGGGTGTCAGGCGGGGGTGTAGCGTGAAACAGTTAATGGGGCTCAAGGTTCTGGTAAAGCATTTGTATTAGTATAAGGAGTCACAAGTCTGAGTCAATACTACTCTGAGCTAAATATAACAAGTGAACAATAATTGTTTCTTTCTCTACATGTCACAGTACGTGTTTATTTCATGTTCATTGCCTTATGTTATTCGCCATACTAAACAAAGCAGTTTCTTAAGATAAATGGTTACATACTAAAAAAAATTATACTTAGTGTATTGTATTATCATTTTAAAAAAGGGGCAATTTGTGAAGATATTCAGATATGTTGTTAATCAGTACCGGTAAATGTTTATTTATAGAGTTTACCCAAGTCTTAAACGTATCTTAAATCATTGCAGTTATTTATTAACAATTTTTTTTGTCTACATTTTCGCAGTCTGATTTAATAACGCACAAGTTTGAATCATTTTCCTAACTCTTTTTTTGCAATATTGTCTGAGTCTACGATGTAAGGTTCCCCCTCATGGTGCAAATCAAATGTAGAATTCAACTATCTCTGTTGAGAGATTCTGTTTCAGTGGCCACGGGATATACATCGTTTGTGTGGATGGTACAACGCCCAGCCGCCCTTACCTCCCAACCCCCGCCTCAACTATAATGCCGATTTTTAATTGTAAAACGTAAATGTAGCCAGTAAAAGTAGGCAGTAAATGTAGCCAATTAGTGTAGCCAGTAAATGTGGCCGATAAATGTGGCCAGTAAATGTGGCCAGTAAATGTTGCCAGTAAATGTTGCCAGTAAATGTAACCTGTAAATGTAGCCTCTAAATGTAGCCAGTAAATGTAGCCAGTAAATGTAACCTGTAAATGTAGCCTCTAAATGTAGCCAGTAAATGTGGCCAGTAAATGTGGCCAGTAAATGTAGCCAGTAAATGTAACCTGTAAATGTAGCCTCTAAATGTTGCCAGTAAATGAAACATGTAGATGTAACCTCTAAATATGTGTGGAGGGTACAACGCCCAGCCGCCCTTACCTCCCAACCCCCGCCTCAACTATAATGCCGATTTTTAATTGTAAAACGTAAATGTAGCCAGTAAAAGTAGGCAGTAAATGTAGCCAATTAGTGTAGCCAGTAAATGTGGCCGATAAATGTGGCCAGTAAATGTGGCCAGTAAATGTTGCCAGTAAATGTAACTCGTAAATGTAGCCTCTAAATGTAGCCAGTAAATGTGGCCAGTAAATGTAACCTGTAAATGTAGCCTCTAAATGTAGCCAGTAAATGTGGCCAGTAAATGTAGCCAGTAAATGTGGCCAGTAAATGTAGCCAGTAAATGTAACCTGTAAATGTAGCCTCTAAATGTAGCCAGTAAATGAAACATGTAGATGTAACCTCTAAATATGTGTGGAGGGTACAACGCCCAGCCGCCCTTACCTCCCAACCCCCGCCTCAACTATAATGCCGATTTTTAATTGTAAAACGTAAATGTAGCCAGTAAAAGTAGGCAGTAAATGTAGCCAATTAGTGTAGCCAGTAAATGTGGCCGATAAATGTGGCCAGTAAATGTGGCCAGTAAATGTTGCCAGTAAATGTAACTCGTAAATGTAGCCTCTAAATGTAGCCAGTAAATGTGGCCAGTAAATGTAACCTGTAAATGTAGCCTCTAAATGTAGCCAGTAAATGTGGCCAGTAAATGTAGCCAGTAAATGTGGCCAGTAAATGTAGCCAGTAAATGTAACCTGTAAATGTAGCCTCTAAATGTAGCCAGTAAATGAAACATGTAGATGTAACCTCTAAATATGTGTGGAGGGTACAACGCCCAGCCGCCCTTACCTCCCAACCCCCGCCTCAACTATAATGCCGATTTTTAATTGTAAAACGTAAATGTAGCCAGTAAAAGTAGGCAGTAAATGTAGCCAATTAGTGTAGCCAGTAAATGTGGCCGATAAATGTGACCAGTAAATGTGGCCAGTAAATGTTGCCAGTAAATGTAACCTGTAAATGTAGCCTCTAAATGTAGCCAGTAAATGTGGCCAGTAAATGTAACCTGTAAATGTAGCCTCTAAATGTAGCCAGTAAATGTGGCCAGTAAATGTAGCCAGTAAATGTAGCCAGTAAATGTAACCTGTAAATGTAGCCTCTAAATGTAGCCAGTAAATGAAACATGTAGATGTAACCTCTAAATATAGCCTGTAATTGTAGCCTGTTAATGTAGCCAGTAAATGCAGACAGATATCACAAGAGTTAATTACTGTTTTTTTTTTTTAAACTAATCTCATAAAGGTTAAAACTTCTTAATCCGGCACCTTTCATGTTTTTATCCCCACATCAAGCATAGTTTTATTTTTGTATTTAAAATTGTTAACCAGAATCAACAAGAATAAAGTTTGCCAGAGCAGATCAAACACTTTTTGATGAAATACAAGCGAAAAAATCAGCTTTTTATTGTAATATAGGAAATACAAGCAAGAGGCAGATGAAAATAAAGGTTGTATTACACTAGAGAGGCGTTTAGGGAAAAGTGTTTTAATCTTTACCACTCCCGAGTTTTCTTGTAAGACTAGAAGAAAACTAAAGTTAACTGACACATATGCCGACATACATACAAACATTCATATGCCTATGTATATTTTGAAGTTTGTATGAATATCCATCTATCTATTCAATCAATCGACATATTTGTACCTATATTTATATCTGTCTGTCTGTCATCTTTGTTTCTATTTATGCATCTATCGACGTATCTATCTATCGACGTATCTATCTATCGACGTATCTATCTATCTATGTATCTATCTATGTATCTACCTATCTATCTACACCTATCTACGTATCTATCTATCTATCTATCTATCTATCTATCTATCTATCTATCTATCTATCTATCTATCTATCTATCTATCTATCTATCTATCTATCTATCTATCTATCTATCTATCTATCTATCTATCTATCTATCTATTTATCTATCTGTCTGTCTATCTATCCTCTAACTATCTGTCTATCTATGTATCTATTTATCTATCTCTCTTTCTATCTATCCTTTAATCTATTTATCTGTCTGCACAGAGAGGTCACATGACTCACCCACGAAGTCAGTGAAGTACAGCGAGTAACACACGAGCGACATCCAGCACAGTAAGTTACACAGACAAAGTATCCACATGGACCTCGGCATCTGCACGATGGAGTGAAGGTAGGTCTTCAGCGTGACATCAGTGGACACCTCCACCAGCTCGATGACGTCCGTCACCTTAGAGGCCTCGGCGCCGCCGCCACCGCTGAAGCCGGCCCCGGCCGAGTCGCTCCTCCTGGCGAAAGGGCTCACCTCCCTGTCGTCGTCGGGGTTCGCCTGACGTGCAACGGCAGAACCGTTGAAGATGTGAGACCGGCCGGCGCTCTTGCGCGCCTGATCATTCGGCTTCGTGCGGGCGGAGGTCTTATCGCAGCTACTACTGTCCGCGGTGCTGGTCAGGGTAGCCCCCACGGTGGATCCATTCGCTAGATCCGGGAATGTTAAAGCACCGTTCGAAATCTGTTGCGCGTTTGGGCGCACGCAGTCCGGATAATTTGTTTTCTGAGGTGATTGATTTTCGGGGTCTTTATTTGTGCCAGTGTGAGGACCGTCAACGTTTTTCCAATCAGTCTCGCCGTGATTCGCCGCGCCAAGTTTGTCTTGGACAAATGGACTTTGTGCGCTTAGCTCCTTTTTTTGTTTGTACTGGTTACTGGCGGTATCGGCCAGCGCCCCGTAATTCGCAGCTGCATCCAATATCCCCTGTGCATTTTCTTCGTCACCTCCCCCTTCCGACGATGACGAATCCTCGTTCGTAAACTTTCGGTATTTAGATTTGCCAACTCTTTTTTTAGATTTTTGAATTTCCGATTTCTTGATGCTCAGATCTTTGAGTGGGATTTCCCGGAAAGAGGTCAAAGTGGACGTCACGAACAGGATGAAAGCGATTAATACCACGGAGAAAACAACCCGTATGTGGCCGCCCAGGGCCTCGCCGAAGCTGGTGGCGTTCCAGTCTATTCCACCCATGACGTAGCCAACGGTCCCGCCCAGCCCGGCCATCACGGTGAACATGGTCAGACCGGTGGAGTGGTCCTCGGGGACGCAGATGTCCAGCAGGTAGGCCCTGCACGGCGACTGGCAGGCGTCGCAGTTGAAGTCCAGCATGGCCACCCCGAGGATGGTGAAGATGATGCCGCGAATGTGGTCCGGGGGAACGGAGAACGAAAACTCCAAGCTGGATTTATGGGAGAACGGTTCTTCGCCGGAAACGTTATACGAAGGTCTGCCGTTGATGGTTTCGTTCCCCGGGTCGCCCAACCAGATTCCGAGTATCTCACCGTTTGGCACAAGGCAAAGGCCCAACACTACCCCTATAGACATGATGATGATGAAAGGCCTCCTTCGCCCGAGCCTAAAGGTGCACCTGTCGCTGAGAGACCCCATTATGGGGACCAGAAAGAACCCAAGGATGGGGCTCAGGCACCAGACCATGGTCATCAGGGATGCGGGGACCCCGAGTTTCAACAGGATCGGGCTGACGAACGCCGTCTCCGCCGCGTAGCAGAGCTCTATCCCGCACACTGCGGCGCTGATGCGGATCAGCTGGAGCTTCGTCTTCCGGAGCGGGGCTCCGGTCTGCTGGTCGTGTAGCTCTTTCTGGGTGACCAGTCCGGCTAGGCCGAGGCCGACGTACTGGACATACGGGTTGCTCTTGACGGTTTTCAGCGCCCTCAGTATCCCTATGTCCATTTCTTGGTTGGAACCGGTCCTCAGCACGGGGTCAGAGTAAGACCGCCCGCGGAAGGGCGAAGTGCAAATGTCAGAGGTGATGCTCGGCTCAAAGCTGGAGGCGTCGACTGTGGGGATTACCGCGACCGCGGCGTCATGATCGACGCAGATCCGGGAGCTGTCCTGGCGGTAGGAGATCGAGTCCGGAGACGCGTTGAGGCAGGCAACTGGGTCACAGTCTGACGCGGCGGCGTGTTGCGTGGAGGAGTCATCACAGAGGTGTCGGGTGTCTTTACATCCTGAGAGGAGCGGTGTCCTCTCTGTAACACCCTGAAGAAACATACAAAAAATATTAAAGAAAAAAAACTGCAACAAAACAATTATAATATACATAATAGCGATTTCGACTCTGCGTTAAATCGAAAGTAAAGAATTAATACAACGGTATTCCAGTTTAAAAATACAATCATGGAAAAATCGGATCTGCCCGAAACGAAAAAAATAACCTAGTCTTCCAATCAAGCCTAGGGGGATATAACTCAACGCAACGGTTTTGCATGGTACAGCTAGTGAATAATAATAACAAAATGAATGGAGTAGCTAATAACTGTGAGAGCGATCCATTTGTTTACAGCTTATCACAGTCAATGCACCATAAATTGACCCTTCCAATATGGCGAAAGCTTTACAGGTTGACTTACACGGTTTTAAAGACTGAATGCCACGTAGCTAAAATCCTTTTTTTTTTTAAAAGCGATTGAAATTTTCTAAGACGTGTTATAAAACCGAATTACTGTGGCAAAAACGTTCTTCCATTATTTCGGGTGACCCCCATGCTAAGGTGAGTTTTTGCGGCCTCAGGCAAAAAACGTGTATTGCTCTATTAATCTCTTAAACTGGGGCCCCTAACTCCTTTGATTGCCTCCAACTGTTACGCCATTTCAGCTAGACGCACATGGCAAGCGATAAAAATGCTCTTCCTTCTTTCAACGGGTTGGTGGTGGTGGGGGAATAGAGCGGGGAGGGGGTTGTTCACCTGATTTTGCCAAATTAGGTGAACGGCCCTTATTGAGTTAGGTGTCCGTGTTCATGTCCGTTACGCGATGTCACGTTGTATGTTGTGGCTTTACTGTCTGACACTGTGTGCAGGGACACAGTTGCAGAGACTTTGATTCGTACGCACGTGCTGCGGCACCAGCATGTGTCACTGTCCGCGATAATCTGTCACAGTGCTACACAGTGCTATCGACCAAAATAAAAAAAAAAAGAACTAATTAAAGATTTGTCCTCGATTTCCAAAATAACTGAAAAAGTGACAGAATCAAAATTCTGACAATGAAGTGACGTCTGAAAAATGATTTTTTTTTCAATCATTCTGGAACGTCATAATCTGAACGGATTTTTTGATGAGTTATTATATGTTCAGTTATGATATGTTCAGTTATTGTATGTTCAGTTATTATATTTTCAGTTTTTATATGTTCAGTTATTATATGTTCAATTATTATATGTTCAGTTATGATATGTTCAGTTATGATATGTATGTTCAGTTATGATATGTTCAGTTATTCTAATTTCAGTTTTGGTATGTTCAGTTATTGTATGTTCAGTTATTGTATGTTGACTTATTATATGTTCAATTATGATATGTTCAGTTATGATATGTTCAGTTACGATATGTTCAGTTATGATATGTTCAACTATGATATGTTTAGTTATGATAGAGTAATTTTCTGGCTTAAATTTAGTCAAAACCATCGAAACCATTCTTTCTCAATCCTCTCTCTCTCTCTCTCTCTCCATTAAAACACACTTCCAAAAAACTCAAAACTCCCCCCCTCCCACCCAATCTCTAGTCTCAGATATGCAATTCTACCCCCCCCCCCCCACCCTCTTTTTAAAGCTCGTCCAAAAGATCCAAGATTTGATGGATGCTCAAATCATTTCAAACACTCCCCCCCCTCCCACTACCACGCCACCAATACTACACCCCCCCTCCCCCACCCCACCAATCAGGCCTCAATCTTCCTTCCCCCCCCCTCGGTCTGTCCCCCTCTCCCCTCCGGGCCTGTTAAGGGAGATAATAAATTCCCGATGACTGTCATATCAATACCGTATACATCAGACCCAGAGGCACGGGGTGGGGGGGGGGGGAGGGGGGATAGGTCGCCGTCCAATTAGACATCAGGGGAGGGGTGGGAGGGTCCCGGGCCCTTTATATCTGACACTACACAGGATTAAATAGACAGGGACGACACTGGTTCTGAGAGAAAGGTCGCGATGATGTTTAGGTTAAGGTCCTTTCAGAGGTCCTTTCTTCATTTAAAAGGACCTTTTCAGTCATTATCACGATTGACACCACAAAAGGGGGGGGGGTAAAGTAGACGGACATGTGGAATTGGTAGGAGGGGCCCTGGGGGGGGTGTGAGTGGAGCAATGTTGAAATCTCTCTGATGTACGAACTGGATATTAATTTCATTTATCATAAAGCGGAAAACATCTTAACTTAACAAAGGAAAGATTTTCATGTATGGCTTCTTAGTTTAACATGGGGGGAAACATTTTTGATGTTATGACATCTTAATCAATCATACTAGTTTTACATTTATATAAGTGAAGTAATCATGCAAACTTTACATTTATATAGTTTAACATTCTTTACTAGTTTAGTATTTGCATCCGCCAAACTTGCATACAATATAGCAAACTGTACACAATCAGCTTTTATACACGTATGTATGGCAATGTTTAAAGTAAAACTTTAAACACAAGACATAGTTAGATCGATATAATTACATCGCCGTGATTTTCAATCAAATTAGAGACAGTAACCTTGACTGACAAACGTTACAAAAAATAATAAAATAAAAATCTTGCACGATTCTTTTCTCTTAAGATAATTTGATGATTTCTAAAAAAAAAAAAAAAAAATGATAAAAATACATTACAGATGTCTTTCAAATAAAGGAAAGCTATGATTTAATCAAAGATGTGATTTAATGTAACATTTTAATCTGTTCATCATCCCTCCCCCCCTCCAACCTACCCGTCAATGGTCCGCTTCCCCCCCCTCCCCCCACCCACTGTCTGTCTGGAGTAGTGGGAAGAAACTATGACTGCTGCCAGCGGACCAGTCCACTGTTTTTCCTGGCTACCCTAAGGGGACGTCATTCTTTGTATGGCCTGACCAACGGGAGATGACCTAAAAAAAAAAAAAGTTCTTATCGTCTGAAGTCACACGAAAACTACAAAAAGATCGTTAGCTGCTAAACTTGTTTCTAAATTCTCCCCCCCACCCCCTGCCCACCCCTTTTTCTATCTCTACCCCCCCTCCCTTCACACATTCTCCATTTTAATCATTGAGAAACGCTTTTGAATTTCTTGTTGACTTTCAGGAAACATTTCACAACACATGCAACAACAGGCATTCCCTCACACACGTCTGGAATAAAAAAAAAGCAAGTTCACAAAAAAAATGAGCAGGTTCGCAAAATAACCAAGTCCGATCACATATGCGTAGAAACAATTAAAAGAAGTCGGAATAAAAGAGAACCCCCCCCTCCCCCCCCCCATTAAAACACAAATACAAATATTGAAAAATTATTAGAGACGTGAACTATTAATACTATATCTTTCGGTACTTCGGCACAATGAGTACTCCAGTTGTATTATAGCTCAGTGATTGGGATCTCGTTCTGAAGTAAAGAAAAAAATATGGACGGCCCCCCTCCTCGTTCAACTTGTGTTTTTAAAAAGTAAAATCCACTAGTTAATCCATATCTTCGCGTTCTAATTGTGTCAATTTAAAAAAAAAAAACCGCACTTAATTAAATTGTGTAAGATGAAATAATATAAAATGGCAGGAGCTTGTCCACTTGAATTTATCTCCCTTGCACGTTGCAGCTATTTATAGAACTAAACCAAAAACAAAACCGCATTAAATTTTTGTATAAATTATGGTGAAAGAGATTCACACCATTAAAAATAATAACTGTTATCAATCTTAAGAGTTATCGCACATGTTACTATTCCACCATCTACTACGTTTGGCTTCTAATGTTGATAGACATAACTTGAGGAAACGTATGTTGTAGTCAATGGTTTTAGCGTCTATCGTTATTACTAAAACTTATAATAACCTTTGCAACCGGTGGTCGAGTTGTGTAGAGCGCTGGGATGTCGATCTGTGAGTTCCGGGCTCAATCCTCGGCGAGAACCAAGGAAATTTTTTGCAGGGGGGAAATTCGGTGTAAAAATCTCCAAAGTCCACCCAGATTTATATGGGCACGTGACTTTAGTTTGGGGAAGTAAAGGCGTTGTGCCAACCACACAATCCCTTCATAACGCCGTAGTTACAGAAATAGATGAATACTACATTTCGTTGCCCTGTTGGCCTAGGAAACTTTTAAGTATTGATTGTCATAGAAAATATTTCTAGCATCGAGCCATATATATTATATATATATATATATATATATATATATATATATATATATATATATATATATATATATTAAAAAAACATTTTAGCCTTACACATCTTCGTGTCTTACTCTCTCTCTCTCTATGTTCATCTCGCTATATCTTTCTATCCCTTTACCCCCCCCCCCCTCCAAAACTTCCAATCCTTCAGCTCTATATAGAATCAACGTATAACAATCACCTGGTAGATGAACGAAAAAGCCCCACCACTTGGCAGGCGTTGATTGGCTGTCATCAGACAAATCAACCTACTTAGAGGCAATCTACAACAACAGATTCACCCTCCCTCCCAACCTCCCGGGACCCTACCACACTCTAGTTCCCCCAACCTCTCCTGCTTCTACAGTTGCGTGGAACATCTCAGCCAGACGGAGACATACTCCTCCTGACTAGTCTTGGTTGGAAAGCTGGCCTGAGAGTCAGCCCGGGGACGGGGGGTATTAGCTGACTTAAGAGAACTGAGACATTGGAGGGAAAGAGGCGGGGGGGTGGCGGTTGATATAATTGGTGATTGACCGAATGATGGATCTGATTGTTACTGTCAGTATTATAAAATAAATGATTCTTCCTGTGATTGGTTCACATATTGTTTCAATCGATGAACTTATTGACTATGGATCATACGTACATCAGTACTAATATAAATGTATACATACGTAAATCTTCATGCCCGTACGTCTGTCCCTCTCTATCCGTCTGTCAGTCTGTCTATCCACTTCTATAAATTTAAGTCCGTTAGATTATCCACCTATCTTTTTCTTCTGTCACTCTGCTCATACGTCTATCAACTTGTGTATATGTCAGTAAATGTAACTATATTTTATCTGTCACTCTGTCTGTCCGTCAGTTTATGTTTTTTTCCCGTTTGACTGTCTACTGATCCATAAAAGGTCAGTCTATCTGTCTATCCTTCTATCAAGTCTGACATGTTACCGCCTGGGGGTGTATCATAACAGTAACGACGAGATATAACACATGATACGTGGGGACGGACACGTGACATCGAAAGGAAATTTATAAATAGATCGGGTAAAATAAAATTATGGATGAAGGAATAGAGAGGAGAAATCAATGAAACAATTTTTAAAAATTCGATAAAAAAAAACAACTTCAAAAAATTAAGATGAAACAATGCAAGAAATGATAGGAAAGCTGGAAAGGGGGGGGGAGGGAAGGGAAGAATACAAAAAAAACCCCCAGAAAAACAGAAGAAACAACACATAGAAAAAAAAATTGTAACAAATAGAAAAACATATTTCACTTGAAAGCCGAAATTTAACTGTTATTTTAAATCAGAAATATCTGTTGTTGTTTTTTTATTTTTTAATTAGAACGTCCAATAATTTGGGTTTTTAATGATTTGTACGTCATGTATATTAAAATTGCAGTTTTAGACTACACACAAGGGTGCAAGAAATCTATCAACGCCTCTGCATCTACCCATCTCGAATAAAACAGACGTATCATTGTAAAAATAAAATAACGTTAAAGAGGGAACAGAAATTTTCGGACACCACAAGTAATGAGCCAGATTTTTTAAATATTTTAAACTAAGTGAAACCAAAAAGTGGTGTCGCCCTCGAGACAAACTCTGGATAATGTATGAGGACTTGCCAGGTAGCACCTTCCAAAAAAAAAAAATAAATAAAAATTAAACCAGCTTGAAATAATCTTCCGATGACGTCATCCACGACTGAAATCTAAGCGGATTATTTCCCCTGCCACGTGCCTGCAAGGGGTTAATTGTTTTGGGAGAGGGGTTGGGGGCGGCGGGGGTTATAAACGGGGAGTCAACTGGGAGACAACAAGTAATGACAGATAGAAAGATTAAAATTATCTGTGAGACAAGTTGTGGCAGATAGACGGTCAAATAAACAGTCCAGCAGAAGCTAATGAGACATGATTATTAAGGGATAAATGAAACACAGACCGTTAGGATGATAGTTGGGATGATAGTTATGATGATAGGATGATAGTTGGGATAATATTTATGATGATAGGATGATAGTTGGGATGATAGTTATGATGATAGGATGATAGTTGGGATGATAGTTATGATGATAGGATGATAGTTGGGATGATAGTTATGATGATAGGATGATAGTTGGGATGATAGTTATGTTGATATGATGATAGTTGGGATGATAGTTATGATGATAGAATGATAGTTGGGATGATAGTTATGATGATAGGATGATAGTTAGGGTGATAGTTGGGATGATAGTTGGGATGATAGTTAGGTTGATAGGATGATAGTTGGGATGATAGTTGAGATGATAGTTGGGATGATAGGTTGATAGGATGATAGTTGAGATGATAGTTATGATGATAGGATGATAGTTGGGATGATAGTTAGGTTGATAGGATGATAGTTGGGATGATAGTTAGGTTGATAGGATGATAGTTGGGATGATAGTTATGATGATAGGATGATAGTTAAAACAGAGAACAAAGTATGACATATACACATATTTCAAATCTCTTTATAAGCATGCTTCAATATTCCATATCTCTTTAAAGCCATTTATAAATATTCAAAAGTATCTCCATAAACATGAAGAAATATTTCAAATCTCTTCATAATCAAATACAAATATTAGTAATCTTTTTATAACCTTCTATATATATTCCCAATCTCTTTACAACTATACACCGGTATGTAGATGGTAAAATGCCGTTATAAAGATGGTTTAAAGCCGGTATGACGGTGATATAGAAGCCGGCATGAAGATGGTATGATACGGTGTGAAGATGGTAACAAGCGGTATGGAGATGTTATGACACTGGTATGAAGATGGTACTAGATGATAAGAAGCCAGTATGATGATGGTATGATACCGGTATGAAGATGGTATGACACTGGTATGAAGATGGTACTAGAGGATAAGAAGCCATTATGATGATGGTATGATACCGGTATGAGGCCGGCACGAAAACTCTGCCATCCATATCATGCATTCCAGTACAACTGTGGGCCATCGTGGCTAGTTGTTAATTCTCACGGCTAGAGTACAACACAACAAGTACGTGTGACACATCGCTCTCTGGGGGGAACAGAACACGGGAACACCGGGAACAAAAGATAAACAACAGAGTGACAAATATCTTTCCACATTTCAGGCAATAAACAACAGTTGTAGTACATGTAGCTGTTATTAACTGTATCACGAAATAATTTTGATGTTTTCATATAATTACAACTCTGTTTATTTGCAAATGACACATTCTGCAAAATGTCAGTACATTGAGCACGCTTAAACCTATTTGAAAAAAAATCGAGTATGTTCTGTTTCAAGAGCACACCTTGTATGGTATATAATACACCTTGTATGATTTATAATACACTTTGTATGATTTTTACGCTTTGTATGAGTTATACACTTTGAGTCAGTTTGTATGATTTTATAAAACACTTTGTATGATTGATTTATACACTTTGTGTGAGATAAAAGTGAAAAAAAAATGGTTTGGAAGTCTAATGATTAGAAATAAAAACAGCTTTCAGTCACGGCTTGGTGGGCATTTGAAGCGGCTTGGTGGGTATTTGAAGCTATAAAACGACTGTATCTTCTTATAATTATCAGTTTTATATTACAAACACCACACAGCTCAAACTTATGTGTCTTCCGAATGGCGATGTACCAGATCAGTTGTTCTCAAAGCATGGGTCGTTAGCTGATTTGAAGCGGGTCTCCAGAAATGTTAGTAATAGTTTAGTGAGGAATAAATGCAACAGATTTTTAGGTTTTCTGTGAACTAACTTTTTTATTTTTTTCTCTTATGGTGGATCACGAAAACCGAACATGTCGAGAATAGAAACAATATGAGAACCACTGTAGTAGATTTTCGATTGGGGGGGGGGGGGAACTCCAATCTCCGAGTTAAAACTATTTTCTCTATCATTGAATTACTTTTTTTTCTCTCACTTAAATCTTGATACACATATTCTTGGTGTGTGGATTATTAAAGAATGTTACGACTACATAATAAAACTTGAATTCAGCACTGGTTGATCACAACTGTGGCTGCCATGGTGGTAGACACAGTATAACACTACATTCAAGTGTACAAGATTGGGGGGGGATACTTCTTAATTACGTAATTTATAACACTTTTTCTTTTTGCTGTTGTAATCTTCATAATTATTAAGGCAGTAAAAAAAATAAAACGCAATCTGGCAACTGCCTGGGGAATAGACGCGCGTGTTTGATTCACTTGGCCAGGGAATCACTGCCGATCATTCTCATTTCTATAGAACAGCCAAAAAAAGATTTTTTTTTCCCCTCCTGATTTGGCCTAGATGTTGATAATTCAGGGGGTGCGTGTTCCCACCAATGTGTATTTTAAGGCTGACCGCTAAGTCTGGACAAACTAGACAAGACACAAACTCTGATGTCCACTTGTTAATTGCCAAACGGCCGGTGGCTAGATGGATGTACTCTTCATTTCCATTTTTTTGAGATAAGCAAAAAACAAAATAATATAATAAATGTAAAAACAACGTCTGTGTGTGGTGTCACCGATTGGAAATATGTTAAAGGTGTTAATGGATATTTATAGTAACAGACATCAATAGCAGTATTTATCGATATATGTCGGTCTATTAACAAATTAATGTAAGATATTAATCATATTCAATCAATCAACTTATTTATTTGTACATACTTTCCTACATTTGTCTGTCTGTCATCTTTGAAACTATCTATCCATGTTTCTATCTATGTTTATATCCATGTTTCTATCTATGTTATCAACGTTATCTATGTATCAATCTGCCTGCCTGTCTGTCTGTCTGCCTGTCTTTCTTCCTGCCTGCATGACTATCTATATTTCCATCTCTCTATATTTTTTTTTTATCAATAAACGGTACTTTACATGCAGTTATTTTTAACTATCAAACAAAATGGTACGCAGTGACAAACAAATACCTAACGTCCACTTCTTTTGTCATCCCCTCCCCTCCCCCTCCGCCCACCCCCACCCACCCCACTCCCAACATACATTTACAGTTCAACGTCTGAATCATCTCTGTGGTGAAGACATTAACTAATAACTTAAATTGACTTCTTGAAATGGACGCTGAGTGAGTGACTGTGAGTGTGTGTGTGTGAGTGTGTGTGTGTGTGTGTGTGTGTGTGAGAGAGAGAGAGATAGATAGAGAGAGAGAGAGAGAGAGAGAGAGAGAGTGTATGTCACCAGAGAGACGCCACTGTAGCTAATCAGTAGACTCATAAAAAAATAAATCCTGAGTTGAACACAGTATTATTCATCGACTCAAACACACGGTACGTTTAACGCAGGTTTAGGTGGATCATGGGTTTAAAAAAATAAAAACAAATGAATGAGTCAAATGAAAATGAGTGAACGAATCAGTTAAAACTAATGAACGAGTCAGTTAAAATTAATGAAAGAATCGGTTAAAATTAAGGAATGAAACAATTAAATGAATAAATCAAATTTAAAAAGTGACACTCTAACGAAACAAACATCACATTTCAGATGTTACCAAATAATTGAACCGTCACTCTCTCTCTCTCACACACACACACACGAATGTTATATATCGTCATTATTCATACCACGCTCCCCCCCCCCCGGGGCCAGTGGCGCAACCAGCAAAAAATGCTGGGGGAGGCTCGCATATTGAAAAAAGACAGCTTGACAGTCTTTTTAGTTACTTTATATAGTAAAATATGTATTGATGATTTGGTCTGGGGGGGGGCGGCGGGGCTCACCGGTTACGCCACTGCCCGGGGCCATTTTATGACCATCGTGAATCCAAGGCACTTTAAACGGGGGACCCAGCACTAGAAAATAGTTACTTTTTACTCGGAAGGAGGGGTTGCGGTGGGGGTGGGTGGGGGGGGGGCGAGCTCTGTGCTGGAGAGTAGTGACGGTATGTTCGTTTTGAAATTTCGTTTTTTTTTTTTAAAGACTTTCGTGGTGGGTCCTTGTGGGTGTCGTGGTCCCTAGGCACAGCGCACCGTGTGCTAACAGGCCGACAGAAATTTCGGACCCGGGCTGTCACCGCCCCTCCCCCCCCCCCCGTGCTGATAATAATATTTTCAAAAGTTGATTGGCCAGCTCAATCCGGACCCCCTAAAACTCGCCGGCCCCCTGGGAATTTGCCCCCCCCCCAACCACCCCTCTCGACGGCACTGCTAACAGGTCAAGACGGTCCTGTCCACACACTCCCCCATCCTAGGATAACCATTTTATCGAACTAAAGGTTTCACCATTTCCCTAAAATATCCGGCTTGTTGAATCAAAAAAAAAAAGGAAATGACGACACATTTCGTAGGCGTTGGGGGCAAATGATGAAATAGTTCACTCCGAGGCTCAGGTGTGTTTTGTGCGTGAGTTTAATGTGCCCCCCCCCTCCTCCTCCTCGCGTTCCGGTTTCAAGGATGTTTGTTTACCTAGTCCAGTGGTCGGCAAACTTATCAACCAAAGAGCCAAATATGAACATTACAACAATTTAAAAAAAATAAATAGTGGGAGCCAAATCTGCTTGTTTAGTAGACTTTTATTACACTAAATAAGTAGTACACTAAATAAGTTGTATACTAAATAAATAAAACTAAATGCCAGAGCCGCACTTAAGGAGCCAAAGAGCCACATGCGGCCTCGGAGCCGCACTTTGCCGACCACTGACCTAGTCCATAGCTCTCTCTCTGACCGCAATGGTAGATGTCTTCTCCTTTTTTTTTTTTACTGAGGATAAATGGCCGTTCACTTATAACGTAAGACCAATGGTAAAGGGAGAGGGGTAGTTTGTTGAGGTGTGACGTACCTTAACAGAAAATGGGGGGGGGGGGGAATGGTTACAATGGTGGGGGGGGAGGGAGGGGCAGTTTAAAAAAAAATCCAGAATAAAAAGCGTTATGCGATTTTTTTGAAAGGAACCCTAAATACTTTTCAAGCGTAGTACACGCACTTTGATGTGCAAACATTTTCGCACCTTACGAGTCTATCTTTATATATATATATATATATATATATATATATATATATATATATATATAACAATCTTTATCGTGGTGCGCATACTTTCGATAGAGACTCATGGACTCATGTTTATGTTCCGACAAAGAGAAATGGTGCCCGAAATTGTGCACGGGCGAGTCGAGTGACAGAATTACGTTGGTTGAAAAAAAAAATAAGAATAAAAATGTTCATATTGTATTACACTGAAAAAACGTAGATGAAGAGAGGGTAAACCCGAACACAGATTAAACCTTTTGATAAGGTCAAACCTTGAATCAGGGACGTCTTTGTCCTCGTCATTGTCCTCGCCAACTAAAGTTCAATCACCCGAAGTTATTAAATTGGCGGCGAGTTTTAAAACAAAACCAGAAGCACTCTCGGTAGATTAACGGACGCACTCTCGGTAGATTAACGGACTCACTCTCGGTAGATTAACGGACTCACTCTCGGTAGATTAACGGACTCACACTCGGTAGATTAACGGACTCACACTCGGTAGATTAACGGACTCACTCTCGGTAGATTAACGGACTCACTCTCGGTAGATTAACGGACTCACACTCGGTAGATTAACGGACTCACTCTCGGTAGATTAACGGACTCACTCTCGGTAGATTAACGGACTCACTCTCGGTAGATTAACGGACGCACACTCGGTAGATTGACGGACTCACTCTCGGTAGATTAACGGACTCACTCTCGGTAGATTAACGGACGCACTCTCGGTAGATTAACGGACGCACTCTCTGTAGATTAACGGACGCACTCTCGGTAGATTAACTGACCCACGTGCAGCACTAACGAACATATTTTACTATTGCTCGTCAGAGGCTTTTATGATCCAGCACGTCGTCTACATTAACAATTTGAAAAACAGCCCAACTCAACCCAGGTAATATCGGATTGCAATTTTGAAAATTAAATATAACAATTATATTGTAATTTTTTTTATTACGGTTTAACACTGGAACAATATTACAAGCATGAACACATTTTCTTTTGTTTACACCACCGGAAGTAATTAGACTTTTTTTTGTTTGTTTTGTTTTCATTCTTAAAAACGATTAAGCTTTTTAACTTCAATTCAAAGCATCTGATACTTACAGTTGAAAGCAGTTACTATCCAAAGTAAAAGTTTCAATAAAGTGTAAGAATTGGATTCGTCCAAAGTCTCAAAAGTGTAAAAAAAAATCTAAAAAGAAAGTAAAAGATAGAAAGAAGAATAAACGAAAAACAACAGAGAAATACAAGGTTCAATGAAGATACATAAACTGAGTTAAGGAATTAATATCAGCTAGTTCGCGGCGATAGAGTGCTCTCCTCTTGGCCCACTAGACCTTCACCAAGGGTCCGCGGTGAGTGGCGTTGGCTTTCTTCCGTGCGCTGTGGCGCCAGCCAATCAAATTGTACGTCAATAGTGCCGGATACAAGGGTTCCGAAAAAAAAATGAAAGATAGAAAGACAGCCGGCCAGATTGGTTAAATAAATTATGAACGGTTTTTGACCAGTGTATGAGATTGTGTGAAAGGAAAAAAAAATTATCATCAGATGGTCAGTGAAAGGAAAAAAATAAATGACATGAAAATAAAATAATGCTAATATTAAAGAACACGAACATCTACCACCTGGAAGTGCTGTACTGTACTATTTTGGAATAACAGTGAGAAAATCTGCGCCTGTGATGCTTTTACAACATTCCCTAGTTGTGTACCATTATACCCACGATGAATATTATACTACCAACTATCTGTACACTGCAAAACCTTTGCATAAAGTTATATCCCCTTAGGTTTGATCGGTAGGCTAGGTTATTTTTTTTTTCGTTTCGGGCAGATCCGATTTTTCATGATTGTATTTTAAACTGGAATACTGTTGTATTAATTCTTTACTTTCGATTTAACGCAGAGCCCAAATCGCCATTATATATATATATATATATTTGCATTTCTTGATAAAATCTTCAAGTCTATGACCCCCCGCCCTTTCCGCACCCCAGTGGTCAGTGCGTTGGGGGGGGGCATGCACTGACTGCGGGGGCATAACACCTTTCCTCCCCCGCCCCCCGCCGACAGTAAAGGGGCCACCAAATGAACTCGTGTGGTATCAAATCTTAGCCTCGATACGAATTATCAAATTATTTGATTTATTTTTAACCTAACATTGTAAACAAAAAATTAATAAAACAGCGAACAATGTGGCGTCTGGGATGGGATCTCAAAATGCTGCCCCACTGCAAGACCGAAAAAAAAAGAGGAAAATAAGTGGTGAAAACACCGCCACTTTTTCTGGTAGCAAACTAAACGCCACCTGGGGGCGTAACCGCGCCCTACGTCCCTCCCAAGTTACATCGTGAACACTACACTGAATTAAACTGCGGACACCCATAATGTCAGATATATTTAACTCATTGTGTATAACACACCCTGGGTATTATAAATTATCAGGTTCCACAACTCCAGACTTCCAGTGTGTTAAAAATAAAACGTCTAGGGTGGTTTCCCTTAGATAACCACCTAATGCAAAAGACAAAAAAAAAAAACAAACTACATTAACCTGGGACTGGGAATATTTCCACCAGCTTTTGATTTATAGTTGATGGAACATAATGGGTGTGATATTTTTAGGAACTGTCCGCCTGAAGTC
Organism: Bulinus truncatus; assembly: GCA_021962125.1. NCBI lineage: Eukaryota > Metazoa > Mollusca > Gastropoda > Planorbidae > Bulinus > Bulinus truncatus. The sequence continues at coordinate 1,992,248 of JAGDYQ010000108.1, read as the reverse complement.
CCTTAGATGGACAAGCCAGCTATAAAATAAATTAAAAAAAAAACAAGTTGGAGACGAAAGCACAACGACATATGTGAGGTACTTTCAACAGTGCCCATTTAAGGCAACGATAAGGGCCCCCAACCCTGGACTTAAAGGGGCCCGGTTAGAAAAAAAAAAGATTGTTTCCTAGAAATCTTTTTTCAAGATGGCACCCATGTTATCATGCCTGCATCTTGCTGCGATGCATACAAAAAG
>JAGDYQ010000108.1:1981500-1991511 GCA_021962125.1 Bulinus truncatus | reverse complement strand
AGTTACGTATTGCTTCCCATTAGTGATTCATGTGAACTTAAACATCCTATCATTACAGTAAACATCCTCTCATTACAGTAAACATCATATCATTACAGTAAACATCATATCATTACAGTAAACATCCTATCATTACAGTAAACATCCTACCATTACAGTAAACATCATATCATTACAGGGATGTTTAAAAAAATGGGTTGCCCATGTTTGTACTAAACTGTAATCATTAGGTGGACTATGGTCTTATACTGACCTAGAACCCTCACAACGTCCGCTGTGGCCATGGAGTTGGTCAGGGGTTCGAGTCCCGGCGAATGAACCACGGCAGCCTCGTCTATGGCGTGGTCTGTACACAGATATGTTCATAACAGACATAACGGCCAACGAGCTACCGTCTGGGGCTCAACTGACAAAGGGCCCCCTTCCGGTGTAAGGTTCACGGAATTTTCACTAGGGCCATCAAGTATCTAAGGACTTCTCTGCCTGGATGTTTACTTTTCACTAGGGCCATCAAGTATCTATGGACTTCTCTCTGCCTGGATGTTTACTTTTCACTAGGGCCATCAAGTATCTATGGATTTCTCTGCCTGAATGTTTACTTTTCACTAGGGCCATCAAGTATCAATGGACTTCTCTGCCTGGATGTTTACTTTTCACTAGGGCCATCAAGTATCTATGGACTTCTCTCTGCCTGGATGTTTACTTTTCACTAGGGCCATCAAGTATCAATGGACTTCTCTGCCTGGATGTTTACTTTTCACTAGGGCCATCAAGTATCTATGGACTTCTCTGCCTGGATGTTTACTTTTCATTAGGGCCATCAAGTATCTATGGACTTCTCTCTGCCTGGATGTTTACTTTTCATTAGGGCCATCAAGTATCTATGGACTTCTCTCTGCCTGGATGTTTACTTTTCACTAGGGCCATCAAGTATCTATGGACTTCTCTGCCTGGATGTTTACTTTTCACTAGGGCCATCAAGTATCAATGGACTTCTCTGCCTGGATGTTTACTTTTCACTAGGGCCATCAAGTATCTATGGACTTCTCTCTGCCTGGATGTTTACTTTTTACTAGGGCCATCAAGTATCTATGGACTTCTCTGCCTGGATGTTTACTTTTGACTAGGGCCATCAAGTATCTATGGACTTCTCTGCCTGGATGTTTCCTTTTCACTAGGGCCATCAAGTATCAATGGACTTCTCTGCCTGGATGTTTACTTTTCACTAGGGCCATCAAGTATCAATGGACTTCTCTGCCTGGATGTTTACTTTTACTAAAGGACATCAAGTATCAATGGACTTCTCACTGGATGTTTTGCACACTTTCACTGGGGCCATCAAGTATCTATGGACTTCTCTCTGCCTGGATGTTTACTTTTCACTAGGGCCATCAAGTATCTATGGACTTCTCTGCCTGGATGTTTACTTTTCACTAGGGCCATCAAGTTTCTATGGACTTCTCTCTGCCTGGATGTTTACTTTTGACTAGGGCCATCAAGTATCTATGGACTTCTCTCTGCCTGGATGTTTACTTTTCACTAGGGCCTCGAAATGTCTCTAGAAGTCTCTGCCTAGTGACCCCGGAGACCAAAGAACGTCTCTGATTGTATATGTAACGCTTCGGGTTTGATATTCAACGAATAGATAAATATCATTATAACGAACTGTCATGGCACAACAATACCACCACCATAAAGTAAATGAATAAATAAATAAACTACACAGAATTAGTAGGAGAATAGGATTATACTTGAAGATACAATATTTTCTTTTCTTTTTTGGGGAGATATTCAATTCAAATCACTCAAGTGAATCACCGATTCAAATCAGTAAATAAGAACGTAGACATAATTACACTGACATCCAAGAATTAATCAATTTTAAATTCATTTTAATTCTCACTAGACAAAATCTTGTAAATAAATAAATGAAAAAAAAAAACCCACTATTATCGCATTAAAAGTTAATTAATTAATATTGCCGTGGGGTTGAAAAATTGTATATAAATATCGATAAAAAAAATTCAGTTTAGAATCAGATTTATTCAGGATTAATTTGATTAAATCTCATTGCTCTCCGGTGCACCAATCTCCAGCCACCCACACAAAGTAAACATTAGCATGACGTCATTTCCGTTAACTAACAGTTTCTTCTGGGGCAGTTCTGGTCGTCTATCTATCTATCTATCTATCTATCTATCTATCTCTCTCTCTATCTATCTATCTATCTATCTATCTATCTATCTATCTATCTATCTATCTATCTATCTATCTGTCTATCTGTCTAATCTATCTATCTATCTATCTATCTATCTATCTATCTATCTATCTATCTATCTATCTATCTATCTATCTATCTATCTATCTATCTATCTATCTATCTATCTATCTATTTGTCTAATCTATCTATCTATCTATCTATCTATCTATCTATCTCTATCTTTTCTATCTATCTATCTATTTCTATCTATCTATTCTATTTTCTTAGTTTATTCTTTTAATCGTATCTATCTTATTTTTCACCTATCACCACTTTTTAATATTTCAACAACATAAATGGTAGGAGGGCGCCAAAAAAATTGTAAATCGCATAGGGCGCCGCAATAGTTAGGCACGGCTTTATTTGAATATAAATAAATTAATGTCTGTACTAAATGACCAATTAATGTCGGTACTAAATGACCAACTAATGTCGGTACTAAATGACCAACTAATGTCGGTACTAAATGACCAACTAATGTCGGTACTAATTGACTAACTAATGTCGGTACTAAATGACCAACTAATGTCGGTACTAAATGACCAACTAATGTCAGTACTAGATGACCAACTAATGTCGGTACTAAATGACCCTGATTAAATCAACAAAAAGTATTATATCTCGATGTGAGAAATATAAATAATAAATTGAACGGCTTCTGTAAAAAGTTGGACATGTTTATTTCGTCTGTTGTTTATATAATTCGATCTATCCAAGAGTTGATTTTAGAATTGAACAAGAAAAAAATATATGACCAAAAATAAATATCAAAGTACAAAAAATGATTTTTCACATATTTTAATGTGAATTTATTATTATGATTTTAAAAAAAAAAATCTAACTGACTGGACTAAAGATATGAGAAATATAAAGTACATGTACTAGAAATGTAATAAACTGAAATTACATGGTATCTATTACAACATTTACTATGGACATTAGGATCCAGATATTTGACATTTGAAAAAAAAAATCATTTGTTTACATTACAGCCAATTTTTTGTGTCATGGGAGATAGATACACTGACACGATTTAATGGCACGATGTATCAGTGTAATACGAGGGGAAGGGGGGGGGGGGCGGGCTGGGGATAAGACGTTTAAGTTTGTGAGGCCATTGTCGTAGTAATCAGTTACAATGGTCCGTGGTCAGTCGGGTCACTGGCGTCAGTGACGTGTGGCCTCGCTATGGGTCAACGAGACGTGAAGTAATCCTGCCACTATGTACAAGGCCGTAGCCAGAATTTTTTTGTGGGGGGGGGGGGGGGTTGTGCGGTGAGTTTTTTTATAAGATAAAATTGGAACGCAATGATAAAGAAGTATATCTTATAATAAAATTTAATTTTTAGAATTAATTTGAAGGGGGGGGGGGCTGCCGCCCCTAGCCCCCCCCCCCGGCTACGGCCTTGTATATATATATATATATATATATATATATATATATATATATATATATATATATAATGTTGGTGTTGAAATATAGAGCCATCATCTTTATTGTTATTCAGTCATAAAACATGTAGCAAAATATCAACAACTGTAAACAAACGAACAAACAAACAACACACACACAACACACATCAGAGCAGGCCTTATAGATAGGCCAACTGGGCGTCTGTCTAGATGCCCCCCTACTTACAATGATGAGCCCCACCCCCACCCATTTTTCGGGGACTCTATCAAGCCGTTACCTAAAGTTTCCAACCGTCCAGATACGACAACGGTTCTCACTTTTTTTTTCTTGGGGGGCCAGGAGGACACGTGATTTGCCAGATGTGACCTTAAAACGAAATAGTGTTCCCTCAAATATCAGGGCCATCATGGGGGGGGGGATATGAAGCCCAGTCGCCATTACTCGTCTAAGACCAGGGGCCCATTTGAAGGTGGGTGGGGCTTGCTGACGTTCACCAGGAACTTTACAAATCAAAAACGTTTTCATTGAGATTCGACCCCCCTCCCCCGGGAACTCCCCCCCTCCCTCATGTCGACACTATATTAGTAAAATAGTAATAAGGTTTGGAAATTAAATTAAACTGTATAATTTTTTGTTTATTTCTTAGTTTGAAATATTAATAATTTATTTCTATTAACAATACTTTTTTTTCTTCATAACATACCTGGGGTTTTTTAAAATTGCCAACTCAAATAATCCATGTAAAGGAAACCCAATTAAAACAAAAATTCGTAAAACTAAACCTAAACAATAATAATAATAAAAAAAACATCATCAAACAGCCCAGTCAATGTTGATGGGTCTAGAACAGGGGTCGGCAACCTTTTGAGATGAAAGAGCCAAAAGTTATAATTTACAATTTTCTCAGGTTTTAAAGAGCCACTAAAATTGTTGTTCCAATATTGTGGTATTTGATTAGGCCCCAATTTGACAACAAAAGAGCCGCAACTTGTCATCGAAAGAGCGGCATGCGGCTCGCGAGCCGCAGGTTGCCGACCCTTGGTCTAGAAGTATGGTTTCATTGGACACACAATACACTGCATTGAAAACAAAGTTACAAATCACAAACTGCATTGAAAACAAAGTTACAAATCACAAGCTGCATTGAAAACAAAGTTACAAATTACAAACTGCATTGAAAACAAGTTACAATCACAAACTGCATTGAAAACAAAGTTACAAATTACAAACTGCATTGAAAACAAGTTACAAATCACAAACTGCATTGAAAACACGTTACAATCACAAACTGCATTGAAAACAAGTTACAAATCACAAACTGCATTGAAAACACGTTGCAATCACAAACTGCATTGAAAACAGGTTACAAATCACAAACTGCATTGAAAACAAGTTACAATCACAAACTGCATTGAAAACAAGTTACAAATCACAAACTGCATTGAAAACAAGTTACAATCACAAACTGCATTGAAAACAAGTTAGAAATCACAAACTGCATTGAAAACAAGTTACAATCACAAACTGCATTGAAAACAGGTTACAATTACAAACTGCATTGAAAACACGTTACAATCACAAACTGTATTGAAAACAGGTTACAATCACAAACTGCATTGAAAACAGGTTACAATCACAAAGGAGAAAAAGTTTATAAACTGATCAAAGATGTTTGTCATGGAATTTTGAGATGAAATAAGTGAAGATTGTTGATTGTCATGAAAACTTTCTTTTATGTTTGCAGAAAGATCAAAATAACACCAATGGATATACACATTAGCGAAGGTCTAATAACATGATGGATGTTGTATAAGTCTCCATATTCCTATGGATGTTGTATCTATTTCCAAAGTCCAACAATATAATAGATATTGTACACATGTCCATAGTTCAACAATATAATGGATGTTTCAACAAGTATTGTACAGTGTAGTCCAACAATATGATGGATGTTGCCACATGTTTCCTAAAAGTACAAACGTATGATGAATAATCCAAGAAGTATCTGACAGTGTAGTCCAACAGTATGATGAATGTTCCAACAAGTATCATCAGACAGTTTAGTCCAACAATATGATGGATCTTCCAACAAGTATTGTACAATGTAGTCCAACAATATCTCGAATGCTTCAACAAGTATCAGACAATGTAGTCTGACAATATGTTGGATGTTCTAGTACATTTATATGATGGATGTTCTAGTCCAGCAATATGATGGATGTTCCAGTAAAGTTCCTACAAGTCCAAGTATGTGATCTGTGTGGCGATGAGAGACCCCAAGAAACTGAGTATTGCGCTAGTGATGATGACTGCAACAGTGCTGTCCACTGCAGTGACCACTGTCCCCATAATGACGGAGAGTATAAACTGGGCCAGGAACACCATGCTGCTGACGATGGCCACGTCTGTGCCCAGGCCCCTGACCTGTTTCCGTTGGTTCGGGGCCACGTCACCGTGGGAAAACTGAAAAAAATAACAAACGACACACTCAATGAGGCTGTGACGTTGAACTATAAACAATGATTGATGACATGGAACTATGACATTGATTGATGACATGGAACTATGACATTGATTGATGACATTAACAGATGACATGGAACTATGACATTGAATGATGACATGGAACTAGGACAAAAATTTGAAATAGACCTAATTGTTTGCCATTTCTTGGGGCGGGGGCCACCATCTCCTACCAAGCGCGTCCCCAGCTGGCGGATAGGGGAAAGACCCTTAGATATAAGGGTCAGCCGTGAATACTAAATAAGCGGTCGCGGACCAACTGGTTTGCTGTCATGGAGGGTGAGGGGAGGTATACCGTGGTAAGGATACCTTTATAAAAAATGCCTCAAAAACCCTAAGAAATGATAGCAAAAAGCGAACATAGAGCGCTCAAACTCTAAACCCGGTCAGACGATGCCGTTAGCTAGGGATAGCAGACATCTAGGAGAGAAAACTCCGAAATTAAATCAACTGTTGCCTTGCAGATGGTCTTGGCTGACCAAAGGCTATGGAAGCAAATCCAGAAAAAGAGCAGGCTGAAGACGGAGGCAGTAGGCCTTAACGGCGCAAAACATACAGCCACGCAACCTCGACGAATATGAAACGAGAACAAAGAAGAAGAAGAAGTTTGCCATTTTTTTTTAAAAAGGAATATATAAAATTGTATTATTATAATAAAAAAAATAAAAAAAAATATTATCGAATTTTATTTATTGAAGTAAATATATTTAACTTAGAGAAATCTTTCTCCTTGCGCTGTAATCAGAATCCCCGACACCCCCCCCCCCCCACGCAACCCGCCCCCTTCCAATCACTTAACACGCTAACATCTCAAAATAATGAATTAAACAAAATGTATATATATAAAAGCTACCCAATCACAGATCATGGTTAAAACAAACAATTGACAGTGATACTTACCAATCCCCTAGTGTGGTAGTGTGCTACCAATAGATACGGCATGGTGAACAAGGTCGCGTACATGATCCCAGCTGCCGGAGACAGTAATATCACTGCTATCTTGCTGCGAGATGCCGCCATCCCAGCCATGCCCAGAGTGAACGCCAGCTGGCCAAAGACGTAGACATTTTTGGCACCTGGACATTTGACAAACAAGAAAGATGTAGCGAAGTGACAGGTGTTACGCCCCCCCCTCCCCCAGACAATCACGTCCCCCCCCACCACACACAACAAACACTTAAAAGATATGCGATGTAGGCTAATTAATTATTCAGAATGGGAACCCTATACTCGTGCCCCCCCCGGGCTAACCATTACGTTAATATAATATGGCCGTGAATGTTCAGTCATTTGTTTCGTGTGTAAAGAACCTTTCAACGTCAGAGGCGTAACAAGGCTCGGGAGGGGGGGGGAAGGGAAGATCCGCATCCTGCGACATTTACTTTGCCACCAGCCAGGGGGCGACCATATTTTCACCACCATAAAACTTTTTTTTTTCAAAGGGTACGAGAATGGTGGGGGGGGGGGGCAGGGGGCGGAGGGCAGAATTTTCCGAGTCCGCCACAGGGCGCATTGTAAAGCTCGTTTACGCTACTACCCAACTGTGTCAAGCCTTGACCTACTTACGGAATCTCTGCACCAGCCTCTCTATTCCGAGCGAGTAGCAAGCGCAGGAGAGCGAGTACAGGGACATGCCAAAAGATCCCAGCCTCACCCCCTGGTCGTACCGGTCGTGCAGGTCGCTGCCCACTGGGGCCATGGGGTCACCGCCGTACACAGACTGACCTGGAAATAAAAAAAAAAGTAGAGCCGAATACAGAAGCGAACCACGGGACGCACACAAAACACTGAACACGACAAACAGACGGATAGATGGCGTATAGGCTACAGTGCTGAACCTAGGAATTTGGGGGCCCCGAGGGGGGGCTTCACCTCTTTGGGGGCCCCTGCATTTTGACATTCGACACCATGACATGAGATTATGTACTTAATATTTAATGTAAACAAAAATTTCAAGCTGGGGCCCGGGGGAACTTTCGAAATCGGACCCCCCCCTGCCCTAGTTACGCATCTGCGTATAGGTCGACGCTCACATCCAGTTGTTCAAAAACCTTTTTTTTTTTTTCTAAACTCAAGGAACTACTTAATATTATTAATCATCTATTCCTAGAATGGACCCCCCAATTAGAATATCATCCGACGCAAAATTTGGACGAACGTGAAGTGTTATTTTCAGGGAATTCCCGATGAGTACCGAAGATTTCGAGACGGAATACAAAATCTCTGTGCGGTGCATAGCACGTGAATGTGATGGTGTCCACTGCTCTAGTCGTTTAGCAAAGGGTAAGGGTGTGTGTGTTGGGAGGTGGGCGGGGCCGGGGTAGAAAGGTTATATCACTCCACCCCCTAAGCTCGTTCACCAGAACATTTTCATGATCAGAATGTGGGGGGGGGGTCAGGCGGGGGTGTAGCGTGAAACAGTTAATGGGGCCCAAGGTTCTGGTAAAGCATTTGTATTAGTATAAGGAGTCACAAGTCTGAGTCAATACTACTCTGAGCTAAATATAACCAGTGAACAATAATTGTTTCTTTCTCTGTATGTCACCATACGTGTTTATTTCATGTTCATTGCCTCATGTTATTCGCCATACTTAACAAAGCAGTTTCTTAAGATAAATGGTTACATACTGAAAAAAATTATACTTAGTGTATTGTATTATCATTTAAAAAAAGGGGCAATTTGTGGAGATATTCAGATATGTTGTTAATAGGTACCGGTAAATGTTTATTTATAGAGTTTACCCAAGTCTTAAACGTATCTTAAATCATTGCAGTTATTTACTAACAATTCTTTGTCTACATTTTCGCAGTCTGATTTAATAACGCACAAGTTTGAATCATTTTCCAAACTCTTTTTACAATATTGTCTGAGTCTACGATGTAAAGTTCCCCCTCATGGTGCAAATCAAATGTAGAACTCAACTGTTTCTGTTGAGAGATTCTGTTTCAGTGGCTACGGGATATACATCGTTTGTGTGGAGGGTACAACGCCCAGCCGCCCTTACCTCCCAACCCCTGCCTCAACTATAATGCCGATTTTTAATTGTAAAACGTAAATGTAGCCTGTAAAAGTTGGCAGTAAATGTAGCCAATAAATGTGGCCAGTAAATGTAGCCAGTAAATGTATCCTGTAAATGTAGCCTCTAAATGTAGCCAGTAAATGTGGTCAGTAAATGTAGCCAGTAAATGTGGTCAGTAAATGTGACCAGTAAATGTAGCCAGTAAATGTGGCCAATAAATGTGGCCAGTAAATGTAGCCAGTAAATGTATCCTGTAAATGTAGCCTCTAAATGTAGCCAGTAAATGTGGTCAGTAAATGTAGCCAGTAAATGTGGTCAGTAAATGTGACCAGTAAATGTAGCCAGTAAATGTGGCCAATAAATGTGGCCAGTAAATGTGGCCAGTAAATGTAGCCAGTAAATGTGGCCAGTAAATGTAGCCAGTAAATGTGGCCAGTAAATGTAGCCTCCAAATGTAGCCAGTAAATGTGGCAAGTAAATGTAGCCAGTAAATGTGGCCAGTAGATGTAGCCAGTAAATGTAACCTGTAAATGTAGCCAGTAAATGTAGACAGATATCACAAGAGTTAATTACTGTTTGTTTGTTTTTTTTAAAACTAATCTCATAAAGGTTAAAACTTCTCATTCCGGCACCTTTCATGTTTTTATCCCCACATCAAGTACAGTTTTATTTTTTTTATTTAAAATTGTTAACCAGAATCAACAAGAATAAAGTTTGCCAGAGCAGATCAAACACTTTTTGATGAAATACAAGCGAAAAACATTCAGTTTTTTTATTGTAATATAGGAAATACA
>JAGDYQ010000108.1:1957268-1981000 GCA_021962125.1 Bulinus truncatus | reverse complement strand
GAAGTGTAAGCTAGTCAGTACGTCGCATAGCCCGAGAAGTGTAAGCCAGTCCTTACACCGTATAGCCAGAGAAGTGTAAGCTAGTCATTACGCCGTATAGCCAGAGAAGTGTAAGCTAGTCAGTACGTCGTATAGCCAGAGAAGTGTAAGCCAGTCATTACACCGTATAGCCCGAGAAGTGTAAGCTAGTCATTACGCCGTATAGCCAGAGAAGTGTAAGCTAGTCATTACACTGTATAGCCAGAGAAGTGTAAGCTAGTCATTACGCCGTATAGCTAGATAAGTGTAAGCCAGTCATTACACCGTATAGCCAGAGAAGTGTAAGCCAGTTATTACACCGTATAGCCCGAGAAGTGTAAGCCAGTTATTACACTGCATAGCCAGAGAAATGTAAGCCAGTCATTATGCCGTATAGCCAGGGAAGTGTAAGCCAGTCATTGCACCGTATAGCCAGAGAAGTGTAAGCCAGTTATTACGCCGTAGAGCCAGGGAAGTGTAAGCCAGTTATCACACCGTATAGCCAGGGAAGTGTAAGCCAGTTATCACACCGTATAGCCAGGGAAGTGTAAGCCAGTTATCACACCGTATAGCCAGGGAAGTGTAAGCCAGTCATTACGTTGTATAGCCAGAGAAATGTAAGCTAGTCAGTTCTCCATGTACCAGAGATGCACAGCCTTCACGAGTGTGTGTATCGGGGGGGGGGAGGGGGTACAACCCAAACACATATACATGACCATGCCCTGAGGGGATAACGTTGGTTACAGTAATTTGCTGTATATAATGACTTAGTGATCGCTCGGTGTCTACCGCATACCATTATCCAACAGATACCAGTCCAGTATTTCTAAGTGTTTCAAACAGCCGCCGATGGGCAACACTTTGATTTGAGCATTTAACATAAACTCCATCTCTGTTTAAATATGCGTGATTTGTGTCAATCCCCTTTCGTGCGCACAGCGGGCTTTATGGGTGAATACATTACAATAATTCACCTTTGAGTTTAGATGACCTTTTCGGTACTTTCTAAAAAGAGACAAGTTCAATTAAGTTTGTGTTTTCCATCCGGGAATTTGCCGCCTGTGCGGATGGGATGTTTATCTCTTCGACCACTGCAAAACCACTATGGGACTACCGTATCCGATAGTGCAATGACCATGGAGGCACCGCGAGAGAAATGGAGGGGAAACCTCAACCGTGAGCTCACCGACGATCGAACCCGGTACCCTCAGGGAGGCTATAATATCGAGGGCTTCACCGCACGACCACCAACCATCAAAGTTTTTTTTTTTTAAATCTTGCAACCGTTGTTTTTTTTTTAACAGTTTACCAATGTACAAAGCGTCCAATGTAAAGTTCAGTTCCCTTGGCCCTTTAGGGGAACCACCGGGGCGGACGAAGTGTTAGGACTCATCTGTTTCAATAGTCACTGCATCAGCCCCGTAGCGTGAAAATTTTACAGGAGGGGCCAGGCATTCTACAGCAGGGGCCAGGCAATAGCAGAGGGGGGCCAGGTAATACATTTTACTAAGTAGAACAAATAAGCAGGGGGGGGGGGAGACAAAACGCAGGGGGGGGGGGCGGCACCCTGGCCCACCGCACGCTACGGGCCTGCACTGCATAATGCTTATGAAGGGATTGTGTGGATAGCACAGCGCCCAGCCACCATCACTTCCCTAACTAAAGGCAGGCAGGTGCCCGTGTAAAGTTACAACGTGTGACGCATTTTTTGTGTTACACTCAATATTGATGTATGGTGCAATTTGCGTTATAGATTAAATGTATGATACGATTTTCTCTATAGATTTAAATGCATGATACGATTTTCTCTATAGATTAAATGCATGATACGATTTTCTCTATAGATTAAATGTATGATACGATTTTCTCTATAGATTAAATGTATGATAAAAATATGGGTTACCGTTCTACTGTAAAATACAGTGTGCATTACGGGTCGTGTTAAAGAGCACACCTGATTGTAGCGCTCAACTAGGATTAGCCATAAATGTCCATCACAGCAGAATCGAGGTCGAGCATAAGCTTTACAACATTAACACAACAGATGTTCAACCCCTCCCCCCCCCTCCCTATTACACTAACATCTCAACATTACCGATGTAGAAAATATCCTTACACGTTAACATCCTATGATGTCCTTATATTTTAACATCCTATGATGTCCTTACATTTTAACATCATATGATATCCTTACATTTTAACATCCTATGGTGTCCTTACATTTTAACATCCTATGATGTCCTTACATTTCAACATCCTGTGATGTCCTTACATTTTAACATCATACGATGTCCTTACATTTTAACATCATATGATGTCCTTACACTGAACTGCAATAATGAGCTGAACGGTGATGTCCCTGTAATCGACGGTCGGCACAGCACTGGACAACGTGATGTCTGTCTATCTGTCTATCCACATCAACGGATGTGGATGCTTAGTAATGGACATCATCACATCACTGATGTCGACTGAACGAAATCTTGATGATGAATCTTCATAATGATTGCCAATGACTTAGTTCGGGGAAGTGCGACGTGAGTTGTTGCGTCCATTTGAACATTTTCGAACTTTTAGTGGTTGATATATTATAGAACGAGACAAGGGGAATAACTTTCAGTTGTTTGAGTTGTTCCCCTTGATGGACTTTTATATAGAAATATATGAATCAATACAATGGACGAAACCGAAGTACCAGGCACGTTAACAGTTGTTTCTTTTTTTGCTTTTGAAGCGATAAGAATCACCTTAGAACATTGTGTAAATTAAAAGAAAAAAGGCAAAGTGTCAAACTTACCCAATGTACTTATCCAATTTAAAAATAAATCTGCTGAGAAACAATTACAGATGGCACACCATCAACTATACCGATGGTTTTATAAAAGAAAAAAAAAACACATTTTCTATTTTTCAAAAAAAAACAACAACATATTTTATATACAGTGGATTCCGCTTAATTGGGACACCGCTTAATTGGGACAGCCGCTTATTTGGGACAAAAAGCCTCTGTCCCGATGTGTCCCAATTAAGCGGAATCGACTGTATTTAAAAAAAAAACTGTCTACCGGTATCTAGTGGTGCCAACTTCTATTCATCGCAACTATCCATCTATATTTTGTTTCGTTTTGGAGCATCCAATGTTTTATCAGATATCATAATAATTAGCTTATTATCATCTATAATTATTTTTTGCAATCAAGGTGAGAAATAAAACCGCCAAGAGGTATGTATATTATAATTGCCCATAAATTACCTTCAGCGATGAACTTTGACCGGAGCCTCTATGTGAACTTTGACCGGAAATTCAAACTATGCAACTCTTTATAAAATCTATTGTTATCTCTATGTAAACATTCTTAATGTTGTCATAGACTTTACAGTTCAGCCACATCTTATGAATTGGCAAACAAGGCCACTGACTAGCCCCCCCCTCTCCTACCCCATTTAAAGGGCCCCATCCAGTAAAATTGTATTTCTAATTAGGGTCTCAACATTTAACGAAGACCCCCCCCCACCCCCATTTATCCTAAAGAATTTGTCTCCCCTCCCCAGCCCACAATATTGTGACCCCAGCAGTAGAGATGATGACAGAATGGACCAATGCTACAATCTTTATGAGATTGTATGCGTGTGTGTGGCAGCAGACTGTGATTATGTCGTGGGTAGGTTTAAACAGATTCAACATCACTGTTACTAACTAGCTTGAGTTATTTCTTTACATTAGAACAATTGTTCAGATATCTATTGTGAAAAACTATTTTGTAATATCTCGTTCTATCATTAGTGCATTAGTGCATGTAAACATCTATCCATATTTCTATCTGTCAATACAATATGACATATATATATATATACAGGGAGGGAGAAAGAGAGAGAGAGAGAGAGAGAGAGAGAAAGAGAGAGAGAGAGAGAAAGAGAGAGAGAGAAAGAGAGAGCGAAAGAAAAATAGAGAGAAAGAGAGAAAGAGAGAGAGAAAGAGAGAGAGAGAGAGAGAGAAAGAGAGAGAGAGAAAGAGAGAGAGAGAGAAAGAGAGAGAGAGAGAGAGAGAGAGAGAGAGACATTAAGCATGTGCTAGCAACTCAACCCTCTTTATATCATGGCCACAGATACATTGAATCACAAGATCATAGTTTAATCGTAGTTCCCTTAGGAGTTCCCAAGGGCTAAGGGAACTTTACTTACCTAAATTTAGTTTTTAAAGCGTTTAGAGCTATACTAGTGTAAACCAAAATGTGGACTAGGCTAGTTTGGCTTAGAACACTTTTATATATGTTTGTGAAAGTGAGAGTAAGTTCGAGCGTACGTATGGGTGTTTTATTTGCCTATCTCAATCCAAGTATCGATCCAATCAATACAGAGTCCATCCCCGCGTCCCTGAAAGTTCATGAGATGTGCCGTCCCCCAGGTACACTATTACCTGTGAGAGGGCGGGTCGTTGGGTCACTCACCTGAGACCAGGTCACTGCAACAGGTACACTATTACCTGTGAGAGGGAGGGTCGTTGGGTCACTCACCTGAGACCAGGTCACTGCAACTTTTCACGCGGGCGAAGAGGCGGACGCCAGTCTTTGGGTCATCTTCATGTCCACCCTCGGCGTGGAGTCGTAGTGTCGTGTCCGGCGATGGCCCCCTGTCTGACTCGTCGACTGACCTCGACATGGAATGTATTCTTAAAAAGCAAAATGTCCCACAGCTGACCTAACTGTAGTTATAGCCCTTGATGACATTACTTCAATCTACAACATTTACTTCAATCATAACACTTACTTCAATCTATAACACTTACTTCAATCTATAACATTTACTTCAATCTATAACATTCACTTCAATCTGTAACACTTACTGCAATCTATAACACTTACTTCAATCTATAACATTTACCTCAATCTATAACATTTACTTCAATCATAACACTTACTTCAATCTATAACACTTACTTCAATCTATAACACTTACTTCAATCTATAACACTTACTTCAATCTATAACACTTACTTCAATCTATAACATTTACCTCAATCTATAACATTTACCTCAATCTATAACATTTAATTCAATCATAACACTTACTTCAATCTATAAAATTTACCTCAATCTATAACATTCACCTCAATCTATAAGATTTACTTCAATCATAACACTTACTTCAATCTATAACATTTACCTCAATCTATAACATTTACTTCAATCATAACACTTACTTCAATCTATAACATTTACTTCAATCATAACACTTAATTCAATCTATAACATTTACTTCAATCATAACATTTACCTCGATCTATAACATTCACCTCAATCTATAACATTTACCCCAATCTATAACATTCGCTTCAATCTATAACATTCACTTCAATCTATAACATTTACTTCAATCATAACACTTACTTCAATCTATATATAACACTTACTTCAATCTATAACACTTACTTTAATCTATAACATTTACTTCAATCATAACACTTACTTCAATCTATAACACTTACTTCAATCTATAACACTTACTTCAATCTATAACACTTACTGAAATCTATAACATTTACCTCAATCTATAACATTTACCTCAATCTATAACACTTACTTCAATCTATAACACTTACTTCAATCATAACACTTACTTCAATCTATAACACTTACTTCAATCTATAACATTTACCTCAATCTATAACATTTACTTCAATCATAACACTTACTTCAATCTATAACACTTACTTCAATCTATAACACTTACTTTAATCTATAACATTTACTTCAATCTATAACACTTACTTCAATCTATAACACTTACTTCAATCTATAATACTTACTTCAATCTATAACACTTACATCAATCTATAACACTTACTTCAATCTATAACACTTACTTAAATCTATAACACTTACTTCAATCTATAACACTTACTTCAATCTATAACACTTACTTCAATCTATAACATTTACTTCAATCATAACACTTACTTCAATGTATAACACTTACTTCAATCTATAACATTTACTTCAATCATAACACTTACTTCAATCTATAACACTTACTTCAATCTATAACACTTACTTCAATCTATAACACTTACTTCAATCTATAACACGTACTTCAATCTATAACACTTACTTCAATCTATAACATTTACTTCAATCATAACACTTACTTCAATCTATAACATTTACTTCAATCTACAACACTTACTTCAATCTATAACATTTACTTTAATCATAACACTTACTTCAATCTATAACACTTACTTCAATCTATAACACTTACTTCAATCTATAACACTTACTTCAATCTATAACACTTACTTCAATCTATAACATTTACCTCAATCTAAAACATTTACCTCAATCTATAACATTTACTTCAATCATAACACTTACTTCAATCTATAACATTTACCTCAATCTATAACATTCACCTCAATCTATAACATTTACTTCAATCTATAACATTTACTTCAATCATAACACTTACTTCAATCTATAACATTTACCTCAATCTATAACACTTACTTCAATCATAACACTTACTTTAATCTATAACATTTACCTCAATCTATAACATTTACTTCAATCATAACACTTACTTCAATCTATAACACTTACTTCAATCTATAACATTCACCTCAATCTATAACATTTACTTCAATCTATAACATTTACTTCAATCATAACACTTACTTCAATCTATAACATTTACCTCAATCTATAACATTTACTTCAATTATAACACCTACTTTAATCTATAACATTTACCTCAATCTATAACATTTACTTCAATCATAACACTTACTTCAATCTATAACATTTACTTCAATCTATAACATTTACTTCAATCTATAACACTTACTTCAATCTATAACATTCACTTCAATCTATAACATTTACCTCAATCTATAACACTTACTTCAATCTATAACACTTACCTCAATCTATAACATTCACCTCAATCTATAACATTTACCTCAATCTATAACATTCACCTCAATCTATAACACTTACTTCAATCTATAACATTTACTTCAATCATAACATTTACCTCAATCTATAACATTCACCTCAATCTGTAACACTTACTTCAATCTATAACATTTACTTCAATCTATTACACTTACTTCAATCTATAACATTTACCTCAATCTATAACACTTACTTCAATCTATAACATTCACTTCAATCTATAACACTTACTTCAATCTATAACATTCACTTCAATCTATAACACTTACTTCAATCTATAACATTCACTTCAATCTATAACACTTACTTCAATCTATAACACTTACTTCAATCTATAACATTCACTTCAATCTATAACACTTACGTCATCTCCTTCTACTGCGTTGTTATATCGATGGAATGCCAGGACATTACAGTGTAATCATTACATATAAACATTAAGCTTGATTAAGTAGACAGGAAGTCTTATTAAACTGTGCACATAAAAAAACATCCTATATTTGGCACACAATTACCACGAAACAAACCGTAATGGCTTTATTAAAGGCCCCATTAACAGCGGTTAGTATCCATAGGTGAAGTATTAAGCTAGAGCAGTGGCGTTACCAGGAGGGGGGCTGTGGGGGGCAGTTTGGCTGGGCCATCACTTGCTTTGCTGCAAAGCAAGGGGCAGCACCTGTTAAGTTTGTTTGTTTGTTTTTTACACGGTATCACTCACAAGTCCTCAACGGATCCATCTTGTGGGTGGCAAAATAAAAATAATTTCAATCGGGGGGGGGGGACCCTTTGACAGTAGGGGTGGGAGGGGCAAGTTTGCCTATCTATAATAACGGCACTGGGATTACGACTAGGTTTGAAGACATCAAGAAAGTCTATTGACCTCCATTTTGTGATCAAATTGAATGTATGCACATATATTTGGCGATCTAATCTCCAAACAGAATTGTTTTACACGTTCCGTCACGTCACGCCCACCCGGAAGTAAACAAACCATCGCCATCGAAAATGATTTCCAAGTTTACGATTTAATCTGTATGAAGACCCAGCCTTGATTTATTATATGGGAGGGAATCACATGACTAAAATCATTATTTAAAAAAAAAAAAACTATAGGGTTCTCTCTTATGACTATGTTGGTAACTAAAATGAATCTTTATAACTCTTTAGTATCATATGGCTATGTTAGTAACTAAAATGATTCTTTATAACCATTTGGTATCATATGGCTATGTTAGTAACTAAAATGATTCTTTATAACAATTTGGTATCATATGACTATGTTGATAGAGATTAACAAGCAGGGTTGTTATAATGGGTAGGCAAATTAGGTCACTGAACGGGGCTCTCGCTATCAAAGGGGCCCGCTTATCGGCACACATTTTAATCAATTTCAACGCTACCAGAGCCCCAACTGGTATTCCCCCCCCCACCCCACCCCTCAGGGTCTTCAAATATCTCTGAAAGTTTCTCCCCTAGCGCCCCACACAAACATATTAAAGACTCTGTCAGTGAGGAACAAAAAGTTAAGTTCTTAGGATGTAGTTCGGACAAGTAAATATTACAAAAATCATACTCCTACCATTCATTCTGTTATATATATACTTATGTATATTATGTCCCCTTAGGCTTGATCGGTAGGCTAGGTTATTTTTGGTTTCGGGCAGATCCGATTTTTTTTTTCATGATTGTATTTTAAACTGGATAACTGTTGTATTAATTCTTTACTTTCGATTTAACGCAGAGCCCATATCGCTATTATATTTATATATTATATTTTTGTAAGCTTATGTTTAATGGATGTTTTTGTTTATATCTTGCGGACATAAGTCTCTTAAAACTCTATACATTTTTTTTTTGTTTCTTTGATCTGCTGTGTTATTTCCATTCCCAGAAAGGTGAACGTTCAATCTAAACCTTTAGGGGGGAGGATGGCGCTACGTCAACTACCTTACTGCGTTCGTGGTGACATCACAAGGCCCCATTCCAGCCTGCCCACCGATGTGACGGGCCCGCACCACGGGGTCTACTTCAACGTCTGCGAAAGCTTCCAGGTTTGCAGGAGACGCCCCGCCAAGGACAACACCGGCAGGCGCCAAAACGATCCTGAAGGCCTCGCCAGCCACCGGGACAAGGAAGACGCCCCTCCCGGGATTCCTGTGGGCGTGTTAGTTCCAGACAGCCCGCATGCGAACGCCAGCAGCCTTCCCGTGTTGGACTGCCGCAGGTCCCAGCAGCTCGTCTGGAGCGAGTCGACGGAGTCGCCCAAGAACAACGACCTCATCGCCGTCTGCAGTAACAAAAGGATGACGGAAAGCCGTTGGGTAGAGGATATCCCTTCACACGCCACAACGAGGAGCGCCGCGGTACCGTGCGGTGCGCATCAGGCCAATGGCGTGGGCCGAGCTCGGGCCGCGCAAGGCAAACTCTGGGTTGAGTGCCGACCCGTGACGCTGTCTGCGAAGAAGCCGCCGCCGGGCACGACGGTGACCCTCCCTTACCCGGGGACGCCGAGGGGGAGGGAGAAATCCGAGGGCAGGGAGCCGCCGCGCGCACAGAGGCCCCGGTTTCAAAACGCGGTGCGGCTGCCCGAGAGGGTCAGGTACCGGAGCTGCCTGGTCGCCTTGGCAACACGGGACGCCGTGTGGGAGGCGGACGCGGTCAGGTCTCACCTGCTGCCTCGGCTGGCGGAGCCGCTCCTCCCCAAGCAATCTTGCGCAAGAAGTTTAGGGGGCAGCGGTCAGCGAAGGGGCGCGTCTGGCCAGAAGACGTGTAAGAACTCCACCTATTCAGAGCCAGCTGGTATTGTAAGTACTGACCGGTTTTGATAAATATACTCTATCAACGTACACAACTTTATCAATGTACACAAATTTATCAACATACACAACTTTATCGATAAACACAACTTTTATCAATGCCCGAATGGCGTTTATAGCTAAGTAAAGGGAACTTTACTTCTTGCAACAAGCTAGTCATTTAAACATATCCCATATCATTATTATTCTTTTTTTTTTCATTTTAAATCTTAAAAAAAAAAAGCTACTAGCTTATTGGTAAAATTGATATTAGGTTAATCAATTTGACTCCCCCCACCTTACCCCCAAATCATGTTATCCGATGCGCTCGAATCGAGGATTAACTGCTTAATAGATCACCATTAACAGTTCGATCGGTGTACTAGACGGAATATTGATAGTATACCCAGAAGTTTAAATAATGCTTGAAAACTTTGACAATGTTGGCAAACAAAGGGAGATAACTTGACACTGTAAGAACTGGTTTTTTCTCTTAAATTCCTGCGCTTGCTTAAGATTGTGTTACGTGGTTGGGAGGATAGGGGTGGGAGAGAAACTGTACACAGCTTTCAATGACGTCCTAATTTTTGCTTCGTATCAGTGTATATTACTTTATAGATTTAAAAAAAAATGATAATCATTAAAACATGCTGTCAAAGACGGAAAGCCGATAGTTTTTTTTTTTTTAATGTGTTTGTTTGTGAATAGATTGATTAGCTCCTATAGATCTGTCTGTTCAATTAAATCGATATTTTACAATTATACAATGATAGAAAAACTGGGACGGTGTATTAAACTGAAATAATTATTTTACGACTCAATATTTTTTTTTAGCATTAATGTGTAATTATTTTTTTTAAATCCAATACATGCTGCTTGTCACCGGAGGCGTAGCGACGGGTGAGCAAGGGGGGGGGGCATCATGCCTCGGGCGCTACTCACAAAGGGGCGCCAAATGGTATATTTTACACCATAATATTATATGGCTTTCGAATGGAGGGGGGGCACTAAAAGGTATTTAAAAGGTATTGTTGCCCCTGGGCGCGAGTTAGGCTCGCTACGGCACTGCATGTCACATGTGACTCTTGCCCGGGGGGGGGGTATAAATCAACAAACAAACTTCTCATGTGACTATTACGACTAGAACTCAACCATCAAAGTATAATAATACAAAGAGATACTTCGACGGGCGAGGGTGATACGGCTACTAAAAAAAATAGAACGTTCAATTGGCCCTTACGAGTGACCTACACTGGACTCGGGGTAATTATAGGCCCGCTACACACACCCATAGCCACGTGCCACCATGGTCCAGTCTCCCAGCCTAACTGCAGGAGTCCGTTCATACTATTGTGCAGCCATGCGTGCCAAAACAATAACATATACCCATTCCCCTACGCGCGCGCACACACACACACATACACACACAAAATGACAATGTTGCTTGAAAAAGACATTCATTTCTCCCCCTCATGTCCAAGAAATTTAATTTTTTATTTCAAATATTTTATTTAAATTTTTGTTCCAGCATGCCTTCACTTACATTGAACGTGTCGTCCGTTGGCTCGATCAGGTCCCATCTGATCCTCTCGTCGACGGTGCGGATACTGAAGGGCCGTGTCCTGGCGTGGCGCCCGAATCTTCAAGCCTGAACTCTTCCATGCTGGCCCCCAGCACTCAGCCACGTGACCATGACGAAGCCCGCGACTCACATTCCGGTCCGCGGGACCTCCCCATCCTAGTCCCGTCCACTTGGCTGTCGGCGTCCGTCCCCGCCAGCGGCGCTCCTCATCCGTCACGCCCGGCCTCGCCATGGGCTGCTAGGGCGTCGCTGGCATCCGGCTCTGTCTCCAGGCCTACGACCACCAAGGGCGCCACAGAGGGTTCACTGGCGTGCGGGGCGTCGTCGTCGTCGTCGAAAGAATCGTTTTACCCTCTGAATCTGATGACCTCTTCCAGCTTCGAAAAGGTTTCTCGTCGTTCGGAGCCCCTGGACGTGTCCCCGCGCCCTCCCAACCCCAGCCCGTGTTCCGCAAGGTCGCCCGCCGCCTACCCCAACTACTCCTCCTCCCCCTCGCCACTGAGCGCCCTGAGTCGCATGTCGCCCGGCCTGGGGCCGCGCTTCGATGCCGATGAGATGAGCTTCAACACGGCCGAGTGCACTCACGACCAGCTCAGCACCAACTACTTCTCCTCTCCGGACAGACGCGCGAGGCAAGTGGCCCCGCAGGATGGTAAAGCCTCGCTGGCGCCGGAAGGGAAATCCTCACTGACTCTAGGCATCAACGTCCAGCCCAGCGTGAGCGTCCGGTACAGAAGGCAGCCCCCGCCAGTCAGCCGTCCTGCCCAGCTGAGGATCACGACCAAGCCCTCGAAGAAGGTCGTGCGGCACGTCATCAGGCCCGGCAAGAAACGAGCGAAGAAGAAAAAGACAAAGGGCAGAGCTAAAAGACAGGAGAATCAGCGCAGCGGCCCCAAAAAGAAGAGCGCGAAGGCCGTGAAAGTGATCAAGAAGGCCTTGAGCATGCTGAGGCGCAAGACCCGGAGGCTTCAGCCCGGCGCGCGCCAGAGGCGCTGCGTGCTGAGAGAGCTCAGCCCGCCCTTGAGCCCCCACAGCGCCGACAGTTTGACCATCTGCGAGACGTTCCAGCGGGTCGTCGGTCTGACAGCCCAGATGAAGATGGACGGGCGATGGACTCGCGCGAACAACCTTTGACCTTTTGACCTGTGACACGTGCGAGTTCACAATGAGTGTCCACGTTATGAAATTTAAACCTTTAAAAAAATCGATTTTTATTTTTTTAGACATTCATCGGAAAAGTTAAAAAAAAAAAGAGCTAAAGAGAAACGAGTTCAGAGTTCAGAGAAGGCGTTTGCTTGATTTTAATAAATCTAATATGCTATGGTTTCCCGGGGGATATTGTGATACTTAAGATTTACCAACTGATTATAAACTTACGCACCGGTTGTCAAAATATTGGGCCCGCGACCCACCAGTGGTCGCAGACAAATTATAGGTGAGTCGCGACAAAATGTAGTTACAATTGAAGCATCCAGAAACTATACTATACATAAATAAAAATGTATGTTTCTCCTCTACTTATCACAAAACTAAAAGTATATACATCTGTAAAGTACGAGGAAACAATCTATGTATAAAATTACCGAAGCTTTTATTCTCTCCCTTTGATCGTAGTTGTGTTTTTATAAGTCCGATCGCAAACACAAATGTTTTTTTTTTAAATCTTGCTATTTCTGGGCGTTCCAATTATTGATACACAGACAGAAGTAAGGTGCTGTCCATTAATTACGTCAACAAAATATAGGGGGAGAGGGGTCAGAAAATTTTTGACAATTGTTGACAAGGGGAAGGGGGGGTCAAGAAAAGTTGAGTCAACAATATTACTTTTTTTTTATTTAATATAATTACTTAATAAATAGGAAAATTAAGCAGCGTTTGTAGTCCTGTGTTACACACTCGCTTAACATTCAGTATTTTAATTAAACTAACTATATTCCTACTAATTTTGCCACATAAACAATTTGGAAGACACCTTTTTTAGGGGGGGGGTAATCAAATGTTGACGTAATTTTATAGGGGGGGGGGTCTCTGGAAGTTTGACAAGTTGTTGACAAAGAGGGGGGGGAAGGTAAAAATCGCCAAAAATTTGTTGACATAAATAATGGACAGCCCCTAAGGGAGAAAACAAACACAAAACAAAAACAAAAAACATACCAGGGTGGTGACAGGTGCTAGAAATCTATTTATAAACATTACAACACTTGTAAAAAGAGTGTTGACCATAGATGTCGCCCATTCGACCGAAAACAAAGCCCGCGATTAAACAAACAGACGGGAAAGACGGGGTAACTCTGTATGGAAGAATAGAATTTCACAATAGAACTCACTGTCAAGAGCAGGGACGGAGTTATCTGTCGTGCTTATGTATAAATACAACGAAACAGAATCCCGTTGTAGTACAGCTTAGCAGTTGGTGGGTTCAGTGGCGTAACTAGGGAAGATTCGTGGGGGTTGGGGCGGCGTCATTAACGGTGTTCAATGCCGTGATACCTCAGAATACAAACTTAATCTGTATGAACTTGTTGGAATTCTGAATCGTTCAGGTTTCAAATCATTTTTTTCCCGTTTCGAAATAATATAAAATAAATGATTCCTGCAAAACAACAACATCAACAACACCAATAACACCAATAACAACAACACCAATAATAACAACACACTAATAAAACAAACAAACAACAAAAAACAGATGCGCTTAATAGGCTCCCCCGATTCCCTAAGAACGGCCCTGTTGTGACATGCTTTTAGCAGTGCCGAACCTAGGGATTTGGGGGCTCTTTGGGGGCCCCTTAATTTTTAATGTAAAAAAAAATTTGTGAATTAGTTATTTCTATAATGTGAATTAGTTCCTTTTAAAATGTAAATTCCTTTTAAAATGTGAATTAGTTGCTTTTAAAATGCGAATTAGTGCCTTTTAAAATGTAAATTCCTTTTAAAATACGAATTAGAGCTTTTTAAAATTCATGAATCTTAGAGAAAATATGAAGGAAGTTTTCATTTGACGAGCACTGTGCATGAGCCGACTTTCTCATCGGAAAGGATAAAATTCAGATTGTAGTCAATGATGTGACAGTTTAACATTGTCTAACATTGTTTAACAATATCCAGCAGATTTGGCTTCGTAACCCTTAATTCTCACAATAAGTATCCAAAACGTCATCATTCACTTAAGTTGACATTTTAACACGGATGATGAGCTTGACGTTTTACGACATTAAATCTTAGATTATCAAAAGTATAATCATTTTTTTTAGTAAACAGTGTTATGTTTATATTTCATTATCGCCGCAATAAAATTATTTTGGAAACGCACGTCTGAAATAAATGGATTCTTCGTTCAAATCAATCCCGGAGAGTAAAATTCTAAAAAGTGCATATTCACGATAATAATTTGATTTGTTTCGTTTTGTTTACTCTCAGACTTGAACATAATTTTTTTATGACGAAACAATCAAATTTATTTTAAAATAAAGTTCCGGCAGATTCCATCAATATTATGACATAATTTATCTATTTTATCTTATATTTTTGTTCCCTGTTGCCTCTTTATTAATGGCCTTTGAAAACATTTAGCGCTAAGCATCAGTGAGAAAAGTTTGTATTTACATCTGTAAGTAAAACATTACTTATGGTTTCAATTGATCTTACAGTTGTATAAATATTTATTAGGTAAACATTAGGTTTACACGACAGACTATAAATTATAAAGAATGCGCATCGTAGATTTGCATTTATTTTTTTCTGAAAGCTGCCATATTTGAGTATTGTTGTATTATTTATCAATATTTATTAATAAAGAAAATAACACAAATGACGGATTTAAAAAAAAAATCATTAATCGAGAACTTTTTTAATGAACGATGCGTTAAACTGTATAATTTATATTCTATGGCCTACACTAGCTAATAGGACATCATGAGCTCTACATGAAGAATCACAGAATGCGTTGTAGCATCATAGACACTATGTTTACACCAAAAAGTTAATCACTACATACACTATATTGGCACAGTGTGTCTATCTAGTATAGTCAACCGTACTTAGGGTGGTTGAGGCCCCCACGTTGGATTCCCATTGGCGCCACTGCAGGGAAGTGGAGGAAACCGTGGATCACGTGCTTTTTGAGTGCCCCGGGCTGGCGGACCAGTCGTGAAGCTCGCTTGCCATTGGCTTTTATGGCAGTCTCCAGATGTTGAGGGACACAGCGGGTTGGATCTCACGGGCTCTAGAAGACTTAAGTCTCAGCCAGCAGTAATCACTGAGAGAGTTCAGAGAGAGGGAGAGTTCATAGGGAGAGAGAGGGGGGAGAGTTCAGAGAGAGTTCAGAGAGAGAGAGAGAGAAAGAGAGTGAGTGAGTGAGTAAAGTCAGCTAAAAATACCACGTAAGTGCAATGCTAAAAATGGAAAACATGTTTGTTTTTATTTTCACTTTCTCACAATGAGCGCGTGTTTGAGCGTTTGTGTGTGTGTGAGCGTGTGTTTGTGTATGTGTGTGTGTGTGAGCGTTTGTGTGTGTGTGAGCGTTTGTGTCTTGTTTTCGCAGTTCCCCCAAAGTTATTTCCCTTACCTCCATGATTTGATAATAGTGCATGTTTCTTTTTTTTTTCAATTTAACGTGAAGGGAGAGCATTCATGAAATCAACCAGCAGAATGGATACTGTGTGATATCAATCTAGGATAGCGCCCTACATCAGCTCCGATAAAAATTAAATTGCGCCAGGAACGATGAATGAAGCATTCAAATCAATATATATATATATACATGTATATTAAATTTACATCAATGAAATAGACTGCCCCCCCCCCCCCCGCGATTTTCATCGACAGATCAGACGGAAAAAAAATGGATCAGTGGGGTGACGTCACCAGGACGGCCACGCCCAGTTACGTCACCTGCATGCAACCGTTCGGTGACGCAGGGGGAGAGAAGCCGGCAGCGGGAGACAGCTTTCGGGTCACGGAGGACAGACAACGATCAGCGGAAACATTTCCAAAGGAAAGTGCGGGCGCCAGGCTCTATCCCGTGTCGAACGAAGATGAGCCGCGCTCCGACTCCGAACGGGGCGGCACGCAAGCTCAGCCTCAATCCAGGCCTCGAGACTCCGGCGTTGAGGCCGCGGCGATGAACGACGTCCAGAGGCACGGAGGCATCAGGCTCTGGCAGAGGTGCGCCAGCAGGTTTCAGCCGATGAGCTATTCCGAGCACCTGTCTTGGTACCAGCGGCAGATGGTGAACAAGAGGCTGGGGGTCGGGAACTCTGCGGCCGATCACCAAGTCTTATGGCCGAGAAGCGGGGCGCACTGTTTCCCTGACTCATCCCTGGAGTCCTCCTCTGAGTACGACGACAGCGATTCCCAGAAACTGGTCCTGTGCCAGCAGGCCAAACTCAACAAACGGTGCTACTCACCACGCCCCCCGGTGCTCGTGCCCCATCCCGGGGCCCAGAAGGCGGCAAAGAAGCTGACGCCGGAGTTGCCGTCTTCGGTTAAGGCCGTCACCGAAAAGATAGCTTCCACTTCGGGTAGTAACGCCTTACCTGCCACCACCAGTGTTCAGGACGACGAACGTCAGACACCAACAGAGCCCCCCAAGAGCACACTCAAGAAATCTTGTTCCGCTCCCGGGACGAGGCGAAAGCGAGCGACTCGGGGATACACCAGAAAAATCAAGCACAAGGAGTCATGCTTAACTACGGCGTCCAAAGATGACAACACGACCTTCTCACAAGTTTCGCCCTGGGACACATTCTCTTCAGCCAGTCGCGATTGTCCGTCTGATAACGGGTCGACCATTTCAGCGATCCGCCTGCTGAGTCGGGGCGCAAAGGGCCGCCACAGGATAAAGCCGGCGCCGAAGCGGAAAATTCCCGCCCCTGCTTCGAGAAAGAAGACGGCGAGGCACAGCCCTAAGCGGATTTTCCGATCGCTTGCGGAAACTTGCGAAACCGTTTCGGCGCGCAAGAAAGTTACGAGTCTGACTGCCCCGGTGTGTTCATCGGCGACAAGGCTCACCTCAGATATGAACAGCATCCGGGAGGAGAACTTGAAGAGGCAGAGATATTACGAAAGCCAGTCCCAGAGACTGAAGAACATCGCGTGCTGCAGGGCGCTGCCCGCCCCACCCACGTCGCCGTGTGAAAACAAACTCCCTCAGATCAAATTATTTCCGGGTGTGGATGGAGAAGGGGCCAGGGTCAACCGATCCCAGTCTATCAGTGACCTCGACACGACGCCGTGGTCGGCCGTGACCCTGGACGCGTCCTGTCCCAGGTTGACCACCACACTCATCGAAGCCGTCAGGGTCGTGGACAAGGTCCACGGCAGAAAAAACAACAGGTCACCAAAGTCAAGCCCGACGTGGGCACCGCACGGGACTGGCGATCTAAGCCCAGTGGGAAACGGCATCTACTGGCCTTCAAGACCCGCATCGGCCGCCACAAACACCGACAACAACGCAAGCTGCGAGCTGAGCCCCACCAAACCCACCAGCTACGACCCCGTGGAACTTCTGAGAAAGTTCAGAGAGAATCTAAGCTGCACTCGGGGCAAGGGGCTCGGGGCTACTCCCCGCAATGAGGCCTCCCATTCCAGAAAGCCCTTTTCTCTGAAAACGATAATGCGCACCCTGCGAAAAACTCAAAAGCAGCGCGCACTGGTGCCCCTGGTGTCCTACATCACTTACGATGCGGAGCTAGCCATCATGAAACCATCGAATCGCTTCCCACTGACATCAAAAGAATCGTCCAAACCACGAATATCGTTTAGAAGTGAAGCCTCGAACTCTCGCTTTCCATCTAAGATAAGATCTCACACGACTAAATCGAGAAAAACCAAAAAAATATTTAAAAAGCTCATATTCGTTTAAACACATTTCATCATGATGAAAAAATAAAGAAAAAAAAAAGAAAATATTAAGTATTTTCTGTGGAACCTATAGCAGCAATGTAAATGGTTTTTTATTTATATTTGAACAATATGTAAAAGTAAGTAAAATTAATAATAGCAAAATAAAAGAAGGAATGTCCATGATAAAAAAAGACTATTTATACTTTCAATAAATAAAACTAAAATAAATAATAATGTTTATCTGTCAAATATTTCCATTGCTAAAGAATCAATAAAGCATATTCTTAATTTTAGTGTCATGATTTTTGTATTCAACAAATAAACAAATGGCCATCGGTCGTCTGCGATCCCCTATAGTCCTATACAAATAAATGTTCCGTTTTTTTGTTTTTTTTTAATAATAATAATTTCTAAAAAAATCATTTAACATACGTGTCGTGATGTACAGTAGGCACATCTTGCCAACAAATTAAAAAAAAAAAAATTCATAGAGCAATATATTTTACTTAGCCATAAGTTTTCATTAGAAAAGACAGCAGAACGAGGTAAATGTTTGCCAGATTAAAAAAAATACAACAGTATGAAAACATCATCAATAAAATAAATACGTGTACTAAATTTTATTTCTAAAGTGATTAATACAAGAATTAAATGTTAGTGTGCATTGGGAGGAATTTTCATTTACATCAGGGAGGATGTAGCGTATGTGTGTGTTCCTTTTTTGTTTTTCTAGTGTGTCACATTAAAAGTAATAGTTATACTGGCCTGTTACGTTTTTGCTTCAATCGTTTAAATAATTACATCGAGTCAGGACAAAGAAAACAACTTGTCCACATAGCTGTGAGGCAAACTGGCAAGTCAATTAATTGACCCAGTTAGTACACAGTATAGAAGATGTGTGATAAATATGCAGATTTAATTCTCGTATAAATATTTAGAATTTATGATGGTTTTTTTTCAGCGCTGTTTATTTTTCTTAATAGGAAAGTAAATGGCAGATTTAAAAGACCGGAATTAACTGTCACTGAAAATGTTAATTAATATCAGCTCGTTCTTATAGCAGCGTTGTTATCCAGTGTCATAGCCAGTGATTGGTTAGAAGTCATAAATTCTAGACTCAAATAACAATAATAATAATATTATCTTGATTTGGGGATCAAAAAACTTATAGCTTAAGTGTGAATGATAAAACTGAGTTTGGTACTGAATTTACCATGTATTTTAAAAAAAAAAATGTTCAGATCGGAGAGTCGTAGGGTGCATACAATTAATTATTGTAAAATAGCTGAGTTCATTTTACTAAGCGCACATAATGCCTCTGAATTTGTTCCTGAAATCATTCAAATTCTTAACCATTTTATGTTCGATTAAAACTCATTTTGATAGCTTGAACTGTTCCCCGGATCCCGACCCAATGAGTTTTTAAAACAATTTTTTAATAATCTATTTCTAGGCTAATAAAGAATATTTTAATGTCAAATAAATATTACTGTGTTATATAAATACATTTTTAAAAAAGAGGAATAAAAGCTAAACATTAGCCTAGAAAGTTTTGAAAATCCCTTGAAAAGATTTCAAAACACATTTGAATTCTTAGCAGGAAAGGGTGGACACAAAAAAACTGGAAGACGAAATAAAAACATAAAGTCCATGAATGACCAGTATTAGAGATGTATTTATTCTATTCAAGACACAGTCAATGACAATTGTTAACAACAATGTAGTCCACATTAGTCCACCTCATGATTTCTTCACAAAGTCCTGCTGTGTTCAGCAGTCATTGACTTTTATGAGGAAATCTAAATCACTGACCTTAATAATAAAGAGACATAACCTCCTTTTTTTAAAAAAAAAAATTAAAATAATATGAACAAAAAAAAAAGGAATTATCTCCCCACTACAAGCAGCCCCTTCTCCCACCCTTCCCCTACATTACATAAGTAACTGAGGTCACATAAAAAAAGTCAAATGTGTCCTTATTAGTAAGGCCAATGAAACAATATATTTGTATTATTTGTTTCGTTAATTATTACAATATATGTACATTTCATAAGCTGTCATCATACACCAACAACCATACACACTTATGATAAAAGAATTTACCAAGACCATGAATATGCAAGGAAACATATCATTGCCTTCTGCTAAGTGATACTAATTTATTCTAAACCTTTTTTTCTTTTTTGTATTTCCTATGTACAGATAAAGAAATTTGGGATTTAGTCTCATAGATAAATATAGATTCTGTCAAGAAAGGGATTGGGGAGGGGGTATTTACAAACACTGACAATTCTAAAAAAAAAGAACAGGCACAATGTATCAAGTTGTTAGCATAAATTGACACAGAACAAAAAAAAAAAAAAGCAATAAAAATTCAAAAAAGTCATTCATTCATATGTACAGTTTTGATTATCAAAATATTAACAAAAAAATAAATTTCTAAACTAGAATTCTTCGTAATGACTCCTAAATTCAAAATCTGCTAAAAAAAAAAAGATTATTTATTGTTTTAGCTTCACCTCAAATTTATATAAAAATTTGTTCTATCAGGAAATACGCAAAACAAAACAAAAAAAAAAACTCGTCTGACCAACAATGGTGAGGCTATATTGTATTGTTACAGGGGACGATATTGTTATAACTACAGTTATCTGCTGTACAGAAAATAAATAATACACCTAAATAAATATACCACACAGAGTCACTCCTGAGTTCATAAATTAACAGCTGACCAAAAAACTGAAGTGAGAAAAAATAAAAAAAAAAAAGTAAAATGAGACTTTAAAAAAAAAAAAAGTCGACAAAGTATTTTTAAATTGCTGGGTATAATTCTATCGTTTAGATCAGTGATCCCCAGCCTTTTTCTAGCCACAGACCGGTCAGCGTTGGATAATTTTCACCGTGGCCCACTGGAAGGGAAGGGGGGGGGGCATTGATTATTTCTCGTAAATACTAAGTCCCACAATCACGAGATAAATAAATAAAAAAAAATAATTTAATGCTTCTTGGGCGGCCCAATAACACTCGTTCCACAGACCGGTACCGGTCCGGGGACCACTGGTTTAGATGAAGGTATAAGCAGCGTAGTAAAATCAAGCGACTAAACAAGAAAAAAGCAGAGCATCCCTTGGTTCAAACTTTCCCCGAAAAAAAAAATAAAACGAATAAAACTGATAAAAAAAATTTTTTTTTATCAACTATTTAAATAAAGAGAAAGTTGATACAAGAAAAGTAAAATGACTTTAATCTCTTGCAAAAAAAAAAAATATAATACAACCTCTGTTTCAATCTGAAATGGACACTGAATAAGTTAGTTCCCCCTTTTTTTTTTCAAGATGATTTCGAAAATTGTCATGTTTTAATAAAAAAAGGGTTTTCAAGTGTCACATCAGCCAGACAAGAATATCGTTACAACATTGGTGTATTTCGAAATTCAGTAGGGGAAAGTAAGAACTAAGGATCTGGAACTAAAAAGCCATGCAGGTTATAAAAAAGTTCAACTATCAAAGATATTCTTTGAAGTCAGACAGAAAATTTATTATTTCGAGACATTTCACTTTAGACTTGATGACTTTCATTTAAAAAAAATGCATCAATACCTGAATGAAATGTTCTGTCAAAGCAGGAAAAAAAAATTTATCACCCTATTAAAACTAGTATAAAATTAAAAAAAATTAACGAATTTCCCCCAATGAAATTATAATTTTAAAAACAAGGCTTAAAAGAAAATATTATTTTCACAGATTGCTTTAATTTGAAAACTTTTCTTGAAATTTTCTTCGCTTTTTTTTTTTTAAAAAGACTGGTAAAGGATATAAAAAAGAAAACAAAATTGAAATTTCTTAAAAAAATTTTTTTTTTACCTTTCTCTGTAAAAAAAAATTTAAGCCTTGATTGAAGGGGAATCTTAAAAAATAAATTTAAACCAAACTTAATCAAAATAACCACAACAGACAATTTTTAATGTTCTGATATTTAACACCCATAAGGTTTCTAGCCAATGCATTCTTTAAGGAAAACTCACACATAAAAAGAAAAAAGAAATTCAAATATTTTCAGCCCATATCCAGACAACTTGTAAAAAATATAAAAATAAAAAGAAGCTATGATGAGCTCCCTTTGTTTACAAAGTATATATATATATAACTGTATCTGTCTTAAGCCCCTACATATAAAAATGTGTACAAAAATGTGTTAATTATTTAGAATATTTAGCAAAACATCACTATTGACAGCTGTATACATGTATTACTTTACAATCCATCAATCTATTTACAAACAAAGCAAATGATGTAAACATAAATGGATTTGAATTAATTTTGCCTCAGTTCTCAACCAAAAAGAGAAATATGATAAAATAAATAGTTTAATAAAAATTTTATGTCAAAAAAAAAAAGGTATGACCAACAGGTATGGATGGTCAGGAGAAGAAAAAATAAATTACTTTGATGGTGTGGGCAATGACAGAATGTTCAAATCTCAACTTTACCTGTCACCAACATTAAAATGAACAAGAAAAATTGTTCTGAATAAATGGTGAGTCTTCAGGCTAGATGGCCGATGCATAAATGAAAGGGAAATGACCACAAAAGGAGGGGCATGGCATCAAAGAAAATAATGAAAAGTGAGACTGGGAGAAAATGGCAGAATTGATAAATGTGGGATTGTATGGACATTTGCATGACTACCGACATTCATAAACGCAAGATGGAGGGAAGGATGAATCATTAATAGAAACAAAAATAAGGGAATTGAATTTCA
This sequence comes from Bulinus truncatus, assembly GCA_021962125.1. NCBI lineage: Eukaryota > Metazoa > Mollusca > Gastropoda > Planorbidae > Bulinus > Bulinus truncatus. The sequence goes on along the minus strand of JAGDYQ010000108.1, from coordinate 1,958,048 downwards.
ACCATATATTGCTACATTTTTTTTTTCATCTGAGATAATAAATGTACAGTAAAAGATCTAATTATTTGTAGAAAAAAAAAGAACCACTTACAAAAAATTTAAAAAACAACAAAAAAACACAAAAACGTTAAAATTTACATTAAAAACATTCAGGATATAGTAAAGTTCCCTTAAGCCCCAAAGGACTCATCGGGGCAGATGAAGTGTAGAACTCATCTGTTTCAGTAACCTCGGCATACGAAGGGATTGTGTGGTTAGCACAACGCCCAGCCGCCTTTACTCCCCCAACTTTAAGTCAGGTACCCATTTATTCAGGTTATAGCTATACGAATATTTTTTTTCAGACTAAGATGGTTGACAATGAAATAAAGGAATGGACATGGAAGAACTAGGGACACCAAGTCATTGAAATATGCCTACAAACGACATACGAACATTTCACACAAACAATTTGTATCTCTCAATACATTTTGAAATAAATTAGACGTTCACTTTAACTATTTTGCCATTCACAGAACAATGATTGGCAAATACATGAATTGCACTATGTTTTTTTTTAAATTGGTCTTTCGGCAAGAAAATATGCATTTTGAAAAAAAATTTTTTAAAGAGCAATGATATTATTTTATTTTAAAGCAGCATTTCGGATCTAAGCTAAAAAAAAAAATTGTGAAAGATCCCTAACTTATTACAATTAAAAAACTGTTACTATTCCCTAACTGCAGGACTCAATAATTTTGAGACAGGTGAAAATAAAATGCTTAATAATTGCATAAAGTC
>JAGDYQ010000108.1:1918255-1956768 GCA_021962125.1 Bulinus truncatus | reverse complement strand
GAAAACTAAATCTCATAGACAAAAGACTGAATAAAAACTGAAACTAAAACTCCCCAACGAAATAAAAACTAAAATCCCCCATTTATCGTCTTTTCCGGTAAATGTTGACACATGAAAGAAAGAACAACAAAAGATTAAAAAAAAAATAGGCAGCCGACGATATAATTTTGCTTTGAAAGTTTGAAATTGCCACGCGGTTCTAGATCAAAGAGTGTCGTTTTACAAGATACAGTCGATTCTGCTTAATTGGGACACATCAAGACCGAGGACTGTCCCTAATGAAGCCAAACCTGTCAAGTTAAACCCATACAAAATTACTATTGACCTGTGAGTTTGGTTTCTTTAGAGATATGTCCCACATAAACTGGTCGTCCCAATAAAGCTGGGTCCACTGTATTTTTTAAAAATTTGTTGATGATCATGTGTTTCTAATTCAATTAATTATTTTTAATCACCCAAATTGTATTATTTTTTGAACTCGGCATAATTATTTATATATATATATATATGTGTTATATTATATGATATTGTTTTATTACAAAGTTTTCAATTATAATTAAAACACTTACAGGTTTAAAATTTAATACCATTCAATTAATTATTTTTTAATAGAAATGTAGGCTGAAAATACTAAAAAAATGAATTAACTAAATAAAAACAATTTATAAATATTGAGAGCTACTGTTCAGATTAAAGAATTGATCAAAATTAACATATGATTAAAAAAATTTACAATCGCAAATGAACACACATTTCAATCAAACTACAATATAATACGATTGTTTATATTCAAACTATATATGTCATAATATCAAAGCATAACTTATTGGCATAATCAACAAGTCCCATTTAATTTACGAAAGAGGTATAATGAATTATAACATATTTATTAAGCATTAGCATATATGTCCATTGAATTCTAGCTAGTGAGTCCAGGATTTATGGACATGTGTCAATCACGTCAATGATACGAATTATTTTCTTTTTATTTAACATCAATGCCTAACCTTTTTTTTTCGTACCATAGATTAATGACGTATGTCAACCCCTCTTCCCTCCCTCCCTGTCATATTTAGCTTCACATCTTCCACACGTACGTCCTGTTTTACCTACCCCTCCACTCCCCATAAAAAAATATACACTTCGTTAAACTATCTCAATACGTAACTTTCTTTCATAAAGTAAATCAGTAAAGCCAGAAAGTTCGTCCCTCCACTCATTATTAACGCGTTTTTTTTTTCTTTATTCCATACCCCCCCTCCCCCCACTCTTTTCCCACCAAGTCACATTTTTAACACACTCTCTCTCCACTTACAGATGCACCAAAAACAAGTTGACACAGGTTCCGTGTTTCAAAGCTAAAGGAGCACGCGTCATAAAAGACAATCCTCTTGTTTTAAGGTCCATACGTGCTATGAATTTTACATACTGAACGTGACGTTTACCCCAACAATACTACTGCGAGTCGTCGAGGTTGAAGGACAAATTTACTTTCATCTTTTTTTGATGTTTTTGTTTTTAGCGACCTTACCATATTTACTCTTTTTATTCTTTCATTCATTTACTTTCTTACTTTTCTCAAGCTATTATTTTTAATGTTTTAGTGAACAACAGAAAAGAAAATTTTATTTTTTTTATCGGTCTATCAAGTTATAATATCTATAAAAATAGAGACTCTTTAAATGTGCACCGTCTTGTAGCAATTTTCAAAACGTTCAAAGATAAAATTTTGAAGGTCTAAGGCTTTCATTTTTCATCTTCTGTTGTTCTTTCTTTCGTGTGTCAACAATAAAAGAGATTCTTTCTTTCAATTTCCATTTTGGTTATAGCAAGGGAACAGGAGGTTCCACTTGTCGAGGGCCTACTATAACAAAACTATCTTCATTTTATATTACTGAATTGGGGCTTTTGTCAAAAAAGAGTTAAAGCTAAAATTTTTCCTTAAACTCGCCGACCGTGGTGTGGTGGTGGGAAACTATTTATCAATTAATATTGGTGAGAGTTGATCATGAAAACGCTAGTAGGGATTGAATTTCATGTAGATGATAATGTATTAAAATCAACTATTGTTTTTACAAATAGTGGCAATAGTAGAAGTATTGGTATCGAGTATCGAAATTTTTTAATTTAGATTCGTATCGGCGATACACAAATCAATACGCAAATACAAAAAAGGATCGGCAATACAGCTGGCCAATAATAAAAAGTATCGCCGATACTGTAATGGCCTACTACTTAAGTCTTCGATACTAACGATCACCTGAATATCAAATTCATCAAAAATAATAAATTACTGCCACTTTTCAGTAAAGCTGACATTACTATAGTTTAGATTTATTTCAAGTTCTACGGTCTTAGAATAAAACACGTTTGTTTTAATTTTGACTTGACGTTTTCGGTTTCATATTGCTGGCTTCGTTTTTCAGTTGTTGTTTTTTTGTACAGCCTTACACTGCAAATCTACTAGCAGTCTACAACTTATGGTCAAAAATTTAAGTCATACAGTATTAGCACATAACACCAAAATGATAGATTGTGACATATATGTGTGACAGTGAGATGACATAATCGATCTAGAAAAGACAACGGTCTTTCTCAGCCTGAACAGTCATTTGTTTTGACAGTACATGTCTTCACACTCTTCAAGTAAACTGTTGTTGCTTGGTTTAGTTATTTCAGAGTTCTAGGTCTTAGAATAAAACGTTTGTTTAAATTTTGACTTACGTTTTCGGTTCTTATTGTTATTACGTTTTCCAAGTTGTTTTTTGTACATACACATAAATCTGCTAGTCTACAACATAATTAAGAGGTGGTCATGGTATTGGCACATAACACAATGTGATAGTGTGACTTATAATGTGACAATGAAGTGAAATGACTCAGTTTCAGTACACTGAGCTGTCATCTCTGTGACTACTACTATTATGCTTCAATCTGTTTCAACAATTGGTCATGAACAATTATGTTATTTGTTATTGGTGTTTACAAGACTAAAACTAAAAGTGAAATTAAAATGAATAAGACGAAAACTAAAACTCCGGTGTTTTAGTCGACGAAAACGAAAACTAAAATTGGGCCTAAAACTAAAACTAGACTAAAACTAAAATTATTACAGAAAAAACGAAATAAAAACTGAAACTAAAATAGGACCTGGGACTAAAACAACACTAAATACAAGCAAGAGGCAGATGGAAATAAAGGTTGTATTACACTAGAGAGGCGTCTAGGGAAAAGTGTTTTAATCTTTACCACTCCCGAGTTTTCTTGCAACACTAGAAGAAAACTAAAGTTAACTGATACATTGGCCGACATATATACAAACATTCATGTGCCTATGTATATTTTGAAGTTTGTATGAATATCCATCTATCTAATCAATCAATCGACATATTTGTACCTATATTTATATCTGTCTGTCGGTCATCTTTGTTTCTATTTACGCATCTATCGATTTATCTATCTATCGACTTATCTATCTATCTATATATCTATCTACAAATCTATCTATCTATCTATCTATCTATCTATCTATCTATCTATCTATCTATCTATCTATCTATCTATCTATCTATCTATCTATCTATCTATCTATCTATCTATCTATCTATCTATCTATCTATCTATCTATCTATCTATCTATCTATCTATCTATCTGTCTGTCTATCTGTCTGTCTGTCTGTCTGTCGGTCTGTCTGCACAGAGAGGTCACATGACTCACCCACGAAGTCAGTGAAGTACAGCGAGTAACACACCAGCGACATCCAGCACAGCAAGTTACACAGACACAGTATCCACATGGACCTCGGCATCTGCACGATGGAGTGAAGGTAGGTCCTCAGCGTGACGTCAGTGGACACCTCCACCAGCTCGATGACGTCCGTCATCTTTGAGGCCTCGGCGCCGCCGCCGCTGAAGCCGGCCCCGGCCGCGTTGCTCCTCCTGGCGAAAGGGCTCACCTCCCTGTCGTCGTCGTCGGGGTTCGCCTGACGTGGAACGGCAGAACCGTTGAAGATGTTAGACTGGCCGGCGCCCTTGCGCGCCTGATCATTCGGCTTCGTGCGGGCGGAGGTCTTATCACAGCTACTACTGTCCGCGGTGCTGGTCAGGGTAGCCCCCACGGTGGCTCCATTCGCTCGATCCGGGAATGTTAAAGTACCGTTCGAAATCTGTTGCGCGTTTGGGCGCACGCAGTCTGGATAATAATTTGTTTTCTGAGGTGATTGATTTTCGGGGTCTTTATTTGTGCCAGTGTGAGGACCGTCAACGTTTTCCCAATCAGTCTCGCCGTGATTCGCCGCGCCAAGTTTGTCTCGGACAAATGGACTTTGTGCGCTTAGCTCCTTTTTTTGTTTGTACTGGTTACTGGCGGTATTGGCCAGCGCCCCGTAATTCGCGGCTGCATCCAATATCCCCTGTCCATTTTCTTCGTCACCTCCCCCTTCCGACGATGACGAATCCTCGTTCGTAAACTTTCGGTATTTAGATTTGCCAACTCTTTTTTTAGATTTCTGAATTTCCGATTTCTTGATGCTCAGATCTTTGAGTGGGATTTCCCGGAAAGAGGTCAAAGTGGACGTCACGAACAGGATGAAAGCGATTAACACCACGGAGAAAACTACCCGTATGTGGCCGCCCAGGGCCTCGCCAAAGCTGGTGGCGTTCCAGTCTATTCCACCCATGACGTAGCCAACGGTCCCGCCCAGCCCGGCCATGACGGTGAACATCGTCAGACCGGTGGAGTGGTCCTCGGGGACGCAGATGTCCAGCAGGTAGGCCCTGCACGGCGACTGGCATGCGTCGCAGTTGAAGTCCAGCATGGCCACCCCGAGGATGGTGAAGATGATGCCGCGAATGTGGTCCGGGGGAACGGAGAACGAAAACTCCAAGCTGGATTTATGGGAGAACGGTTCTTCGCCGGAAACGTTATACGAAGGTCTGCCGTTGATGGTTTCGTTCCCCAGGTCGCCCAACCAGATCCCGAGTATCTCACCGTTCGGCACAAGGCAAAGGCCCAGCACCACCCCTATAGACATGATGATGATGAAAGGCCTCCTTCGCCCGAGCCTAAAGGTGCACCTGTCGCTGAGAGACCCCATTATGGGGACCAGGAAGAACCCGAGGATGGGGCTCAGGCACCAGACCATGGTCATCAGGGATGCGGGCACCCCGAGTTTCAGCAGGATCGGGCTGACGAACGCCGTCTCCGCCGCGTAGCAGAGCTCTATCCCGCACACCGCGGCGCTGATGCGGATCAGCTGGAGCTTCGTCTTCCGGAGCGGGGCTCCGGTCTGCTGGTCGTGTAGCTCTTTCTGGGTGACCAGTCCGGCCAGGCCGAGGCCGACGTACTGGACATACGGGTTGCTCTTGACGGTTTTCAGCGCCCTCAGAATCCCTGCGTCCATTTCTCGGTTGGAACCGGCCCTCAGCACGGGGTCAGAGTAAGACCGACCGCGGAAGGGCGAAGTGCAAAGGTCAGAGGTGATGCTCGGCTCAAAGCTGGCGGCGTCGACTGTGGGAATTACCGCGACTGCGGCGTCATGCTCGATGCAGATCCGGGAGCTGTCCTGGCGGTAGGAGATCGAGTCCGGAGACGCGTTGAGGCAGGCAACTGGGTCACAGTCTGACGCGGAGGCGTGTTGCGTGGAGGAGTCATCACAGTGGTGTCGGGTGTCTTTACATTCTGAGAGGAGCGGTGTCCTCTCTGTAACACCCTGAAGAAACATACAAAAAATATTAAAGAAAAAAAAACTGCAACAAAACAATTATAATATACATAATAGCGATTTCGACTATGCGTTAAATCGAAAGTAAAGAATTAATACAACGGTATTCCAGTTTAAAATACAATCATGCCACAATCATGAAAAAATCGGATCTGCCCGAAACCAAAAAATAACCTTGTCTACCGATCAAGCCTAGGGGGATATAACTCTACGCAAAGGTTTTGCAGGGTACAGCTAGTAAATAATAATAACATGCTGAATGGAGTAGCTAATAACTGTGAGAGCGATCCATTTGTTTACAGCTTATCACAGTCAATGCACCATAAATTGACCCTTCCAATATGGCGAAAGCTTTACAGGTTGACGTACACGGTTTTAAAGACTGAATGCCGCGTAGCTAAAATCCTTTTTTTTTTTTAAAAAGCGATTGAAATTTTCTAAGACGTGTTATAAAACCGAATTACTGTGGCAAAAACGTTCTTTCATTATTTCAGGGGGCCCCATGCTAAGGTGAGCTTTGCGGCCTCAGGCAAAAACGTGTATTGCTCTATTAATCTCTTAAACTGGACATTTGAAAAACAAGAAAGATGTAGCGGAGTGACAAGCGTTACGGGCCCCCTCCCCCCATTATTTCGGGGGGCCCCATGCTAAGGTGAGTTTTGCGGCCTCAGGCAAAAAACGTGTATTGCTCTATTAATCTCTTAAACTGGGCCCTTAAGCCCTTTGATTGCCTCCAACTGTTACGCCATTTCAGCTAGACGCACATCGCAAGCGATAAAATTGCTCTTCCTTGTTTCAACGGGTTGGTGGTGGTGGTGGGGGAATTGGGCGGGGAGAGGGTTGTTCACCTGATTTTGCCAAATTAGGTGAACGGCCCTTATTGAGTTAGGTGTCCGTGTTCATGTCCGTTACGCGATGTCACGTTGTATGTTGTGACTTTACTGTCTGACACTGTGGAGAGGGGGGGGGAGACACAGTTGCAGAAACTTTGATTCGTTCGCACGTGCTGGGGCACCCAACATGTGTCACTGTCGGCGATAATCTGCCACAGTGCTACACAGTGCTACACAGTGCTATCGACCAAAATAAAAAAAAAAGAACTAATTAAAGATTTGTCCTCGGTTTCCAAAATAACTGAAAAAGTGACAGAATCAAAATTCTGACAATGAAGTGACGTCTGAAAAATGATTTTTTTTTCAATCATTCTAGAACGTCATAATCTGAACGGATTTTTTGATGAGTTATTGTATGTTCAATTATTGTATGCTCAGTTATTGTATGTTCAGTTATTATATGTTCAGTTATTATATGTTCAGTTACGATATGTTCAGTTATTGTATGTTCACTTATTATATGTTCACTTATGATATGTTCAGTTATGATAGAGTAATTTTTTAGCTTAAATTTAGTCAAAACCATCGAAACCATTCTTTCTCAATCCCCCCTCTCTCTCTCTCTCTCTCTCTCTCTCTCTCTCTCTCTCTCTCTCTCTCTCTCTCTCTCTCCATTAAAACACACTTCCAAAAAACTCAAAACTCCCCCCCCCCCCAAATCTCTAGTCTCAGCTATGCAATTCTAACCCCCCCCCCTCTTTTCAAGATTTGATGGATGCTCAAATCATTTCAAACACTCCCCCCCCCTCACTACCACGCCACCAATACTACCCCCTCTCCCCCTCCCCACCAATCAGGCCTCAATCTTCCCCCCCCCACCCGTCTGTCCCCCCTCCCCTCCGGGCCTGTTAAGGGAGATAATAAATTCCCGATGACTGTCATATAAATACCGTATACATCAGACCCAGAGGCACGGGGTGGGGTGGGGTGGGGTGGGGGGGATAGGTCGCCGTCCAATTAGACATCAGGGGCAGAGCATGGCGATGAGAAAAGGAGTGGAGGAGAGGGGGATGGAGGGTACCGGGCCCTTCATATCTGACACTACACAGGATTAAATAGACAGGAGCGACACTCGTTCTGAGAGAAAGGTCGCGATGATGTTTAGGTTAAGGTCCTTTCAAAGGTCCTTTCTTCATTTAAAAGGACCTTCTCAGTCATTCTCACGATTGACACCACACAAAGGGGGGGGGGGTAAAATAGACGGACATGTGAAATTGGTAGGAAGGGCCCGGGGGGTGGGGAGTGAGTGGAGCAATGTTGAGATCTCTCTGATGTACGAACTGGATATTTATTTCATTTATCATAAAGCGGAAAACATCTTAAATTAACATAGGAAAGATTTTCATGTATGGCTTCTTAATTTAACATGGGGGAAACATTTTTGAGGTTATGACATCTTAATCAATCATACTAGTTTTACATTTATATAAGTGAAGCAATCATGCAAACTTTACATTTATATAGTTTAACATTCTTTACTAGTTTAGTATTTGCATCCGCCAAACTTGCATACAATATAGCAAACTGTACACTAGTTTCCACAATCAGCTTTTATACACGTATGTATGGCAATGTTACAAGTTAAACTTTAAACCACAAGAAGATCGATATAATTACATCGCCGTGATTTTCAATCAAATTAGAGACAGTAACCTTGACTGACAAAAGTTACAAAAAATTAAAAAAAATCTTGCACGATTCTTTTCCTAAGATAATTTGATGATTTCTAAAAAAAAATAAAATAATAATAATAAAAATACATTACAGATGTCTTTCAAATAAAGGAAAGCTATGATTTAATCAAAGCTATGATTTAATCAAAGCTATGATTTAATCAAAGCTATGATTTAATCAAAGCTATGATTTAATCAAAGCTATGATTTAATCAAAGCTATGATTTAATCAAAGCTATGATTTAATGTAACATTTTAATCTGTTCATCATCCCTCCCCTCCCCCCTTTAACCTACCCGTCAATGGTCCGCTCCCCCCTGCCATTGTCTGTCTGGAGTAGTGGGAAGAAACTATGACTGCTGTCAGCGGACCAGTCCACTGTTTTTCCTGGCTACCCTAAGGGGACGTCATTCTTTGTATGGCCTGACCAACGGGAGATAACCTAAAAAAAAAAGTTCTTATCGTCTGAAGTCACATGAAAAATACAAAAGATCGTTAGCTGCTAACTTGTTTCTAAATCCTCCCCACCCACCCCCTTTTCTCTCTCTACCCTCCCCCCTCCCTTCCCACATTCTCCATTTTAATCATTGAGAAACGCTTTTGAATTTCTTGTTGACTTTCAGGAAACATTTCACAACACATGCAACACAGGCATTCCCTCACACACGTCTGGATAAAAAAAGCAAGTTCACAAAAAAAAAAAAGCAGGTTCGCAAAACCAAGTTCGCAAAATGACCAAGTTCGTTCACATATGCGTAGAAACAATTAAAAGAAGTCGGAATAAAAGAGACCCCCCCCCAAAATTAAAACACAATACAAATATTGAAAAATGATTAGAGACGTGAACTATTAATACTATATCTTTCGGTACTTCGGCACAATGAGTACTCCAGTTATATTAGAGCTCAGTGGTAGGGATCTCGTTCTGAAGTAAAGAAAAATATGGACGTCCCCTCGTCGTTCAACTTGTGTTTTTAAAAAGTAAAATCCACTAGAGAATCCATATCTTCACGTTCTAATTGTGTCAATTTAAAAACAAAAAAACCGCATTAATTAAATTTTGTAAGATGAAATAATATAAAATGGCAGGGGCTTGTCCACTTGAATTTATCTCCCTTGCACGTTGCAGCTATTTATAGAACAACACAAACAAAAAAAATCGCATTAAATTTTTGTCTAAATTATGGTGAAAGAGGTTCACACCATTAACAATAATAACTGTTATCAATCTTAAGAGTTATCGCACATGTTAATAATATTCCACCATCTACTTCGTTTAGCATCTAATGTTGATAGACATTACTTGAGGAAACTAATGTGGTAGTCAATGGTTTTAGCGTCTATCGTTATTACTAAAACTTATAATAACCTTTGCGACCGGTGGTCGAGTTGTGTAGAGCGCTGGCATGTCGATCTGTGAGTTCCGTGCTCAATCCTCGGTGAGAACCAAGGGAAATTTTTCCAGGGGGGAAATTTGGTGTAAAAATCTTCAAAGTCCACCCAGATTTATATGGGCACGCGACTTTAGTTTGGGGAAGTAAAGGCTGCTGGGCGTTGTGCCAACCACACAAATCCATTCACAACGCCGTGGTTACAGAAATAGATGAATACTACACTTCGTCGCTCTGTTGGCCTAGTGTCGAGCCATATATATATATATATATATATATATATATATATATATATATATATATTAAAATAAACATTTTAGCCTTACACATATTCGTGTCTTACTCTCTCTATCTCTCTCTCTCTCTCTCTCTGTTCTTCTCACAATATCTTTCTATCCCCCGTACCCCCCCCCCCCCCCAAAACTTCCAATCCTTCAGCTCTATATAGAATCAACGTATAACAATCACCTGGCAGATGAACGAAAAAAGCCCCACCACTTGGCAGGCGCTGATTGGCTGTCATCAGGCAAATCAACCTACTTAGAGGCAATCTACAACAACAGATTCCCCCCCTCTCCCACCTCCCGGGACCCCACACCACACTCTAGTTCCCCCCCCCCCCCAACCTCTCCTGCTTCTACAGTTGCGTGGAACATCTCAGCCAGACGGAGACATACTTCCCCCCCCCCCCGGACTAGTCTTGGGTTGGAAAGCTGGCCTGAGTCTGCCCGGGGACGGGGGTATTAGCTGACTTAAGAGAACTGAGACATTGGAGGGAAAGAGGGGGGGGGTGGCGGTTGATATAATTGGTGATTGACCGAATGATGGATCTGATTGTTACTGTCAGTATTATAAAATAAATGATTCTTCCTGTGATTGGGGTGCACAGATTGTTTCAATCGATGAACTTATTAATTATGGATCATACGTACATCAGTACTTATATAAATGTATACATACGTAAATCTTCATGTCCGTACGTCTGTCTCTCTCTCTCTATCCGTCTGTCAGTCTGTCCATCCACTTCTACAAATTTAAGTCCATTAGATTATCCACCTATCTTTTTTCTTCTGTCACTGTTCATATGTCTATCAAATTGTGTATATGTCAGTAAATGTAACTATATTTTATCTATCACTCTGTCTGTCCGTCAGTTTATTTTTTTTTCCGTTTGTCTGTCTATTGATCCATAAAAGGTCAGTCTATCTGTCTATCCTTCTATCAAGTCTGACATGTTACCGCCTGGGGGTGTAACATAACAATAACGACGAGATATAACACATAATACGTGGGGACGGACACTTGACATCGAAAAGAAATTTATAAATAGATCGGGTAAAATAAAATTATGGATGACGGAATAGAGAGGAGAAACCAATGAAACAATTTTTAAAAATTCGAGCAAAAAAACAACTTCACAAAATTAAGATGAAACAGTGCAAGAAATGAGAAGAAAGTTGGGGGGGGGGGGGAGGGGGGGGAAAGGGAAGAATACAAAAAAACCCCCCCAGAAAAACAGAAGAAACAACACATAGAAAAAAATTGTAACAAATAGAAAAACATATTTCACATGAAAGCCGAAATTTAGAAGTTATTTTAAATCAGAAATATCTGTTGTTGTTTTTCATTTTTTAATTAGAACGTTCAATAATTTGGGTTTTTTAATGATTTGTAGGTCACGTATATTAAAATAGCAGTTTTTAGACTACGCCCACAAGGGTGCACGAAATCTATCAACGCCTCTGCATCTACCCATCTCGAATAAAACAGACGTATCATTGTAAAAATAAAATAACGTTTAAGAGGGAAACTGAAATTTTCGGACACCACAATTAATGAGCCAGATTTTTTTATATTTTAAACTAAATGAAACCAAAAAGTGGTGTCGCCCTCGAGACAAACTCTGGATAATGTATGAGGACTTGCCAGGTAGCACCTTCCCAAAAAATAATATAAATAAAAATTAAACCAGCTTAGAATAATCTCCCGATGACGTCATCCACGACTGAAATCTAAGCGGATTATTTCCCCTGCCACGTGCCTGCAAGGGGGTAATTGTTTTGGGAGGGAGGTTGGGGGGGGGCGGGGGTTATAGACGGGGAGTCAACTGGGAGACAAGTAATGACAGATAGAAAGATTAAAATTATCTGTGAGACAAGTTGTGGCAGATAGACGGGCAAATAAACAGTCCAGCAGAAGCTAATGAGACATGATTATTAAGGGATAAATGAAACGCAGACCTTTAGGATGATAGTTGGGATGATAGTTAGGTTGATAGGATGATAGTTGGGATGATAGTTGGGATGATAGTTAGGGTGATAGTTGGGATGATAGTTAGGTTGACAGGATGATAGTTGGGATGATAGTTGGGATGATAGTTGGGATGATAGTTAGGATGATAGTTGGGATGATAGTTAGGATGATAGTTGGGATGATAGGTTGATAGGGTGATAGTTGGGATGATAGTTGGGATGATAGTTGGGATGATAGTTATGATGATAGGTTGATAGGGTGATAGTTAGGGTGATAGTTGGGATGATAGTTAGGTTGATAGGATGATAGTTGGGATGATAGTTGGGATGATAGTTAGGTTGATAGGATGATAGTTGGGATGATAGTTGGGATGATAGTTAGGTTGATAGGATGATAGTTGGGATGATAGTTGGGATGATAGTTAGGATGATAGTTGGGATGATAGTTAGGTTGACAGGATGATAGTGGGGATGATAGTTGGGATGATAGTTAGGATGATAGTTGGGATGATAGTTGGGATGATAGGTTGATAGGGTGATAGTTGGGATGATAGGTTGATAGGATGATAGTTGGGATGATAGTTATGATGATAGGTTGATAGGGTGATAGTTAGGGTGATAGTTGGGATGATAGGTTGATAGGATGATAGTTGGGATGATAGTTGGGATGATAGGTTGATAGGGTGATAGTTGGGATGATAGGTTGATAGGATGATAGTTAGGGTGATAGTTGGGATGATAGGTTGATAGGATGATAGTTGGGATGATAGTTGGGATGATAGGTTGATAGGGTGATAGTTGGGATGATAGGTTGATAGGATGATAGTTGGAATGATAGTTATGATGATAGGATGATAGTTAGGGTGATAGTTGGGATGATAGGTTGATAGGATGATAGTTGGGATGATAGTTATGATGATAGGACGACAGTTAGGGTGATATTTGGGATGATGGTTAGGATGATAGTTGGGATAATAGGATGATGGTTGGGATGATAGGATGATATTTGGGATGATAGGATGATAGTTAAAACAGAGAACAAAGTATGACATATACACATATTTCAAATCTCTTTATAAGCATGCTTCAATATTCCGTATCTCTTTAAAGCCATTTATAAATATTCAAAAGTATCTCCATAAACATGAAGAAATATTTCAAATACAAATATTAGTAATTAGAGCATTTTCGAAAAAAATGCTCTATTGTCCCCGTTTTGTCTGTCTGTCTGTCTGTCATCACCCTAGATCTCAACAACCATAAGTCCTAGACCCTTGATGTATATATCATTTTGTAGGTCTTGGCCTGCCAAGAAATGACTTTTTTCCATTTCGCGATCTGACCTCTCAGGGCCGTAAAAGGGGCCTTAGTACCGTTTTTAACTATATAAACTATATTAATAAAGGAACGCTATATCTCAGCAACTATAAGTCCTAGACCCATGATGTATATATCATTTTGTAGGTCTTGGCCTACCAAGAAATGACTTTTTTTCCATTTCGCGATCTGACCTCTCAGGGCCGTAAAAGGGGCCTTAGTACCGTTTTTTACTATATGAGCTATATTAATAAAGGAACGCTATATCTCAGCAACTATAAGTCCTAGACCCATGATGTATATATCATTTTGTAGGTCTTGGCCTACCAAGAAATGACTTTTTTTCCATTTCGCGATCTGACCTCTCAGGGCCGTAAAAGGGGCCTTATAAAGTGCTGTTTTTTTACTATATAAGCTATATTAATAATGGACCGCCCTATATCTCAGCAACCATAAGTACTGAAAATGCGCTAACACGTCCTGTGTCCAGAATGGAACAGGCTTAATTGCTTGTTTTTTTATAACCTTCTATAGATATTCCCAATCTCTTTACAACTATACACTGGTATGTAGATGGTAAAATGCCGTAATAAAGATGGTTATAAGCCGGTATGACGGTGATATAGAAGCCGGCATGAAGATGGTAACAAGCGGTATGGAGATGGTATGACACTGGTATGAAGATGGTACTAGATAATAAGAAGCCACTATGGTGATGGTATGATACCGGTAAGAAGATGGTACGACGCTGGTATTAAGATGGTATGACACTGGTATGAAGATGGTACTAGAGGATAAGAACCCAGTATGGTGATGGTATGATACCGGTATGAAGCCGGCGCGAAACTCTGCCATCCATACCGTGCATTCCAGTACAACTGTGGGGCCATCGTGGCTGGTTGTTAATTCTCACGGCTGGAGTACAACACAACAACAACTACGTGTGACACATCGCTCTCTAGGGGGAACAGAACACGGGAACACCGGGAACAAAAGATAAACAACAGAGTGACAAATATCTTTCACATTTCAGGCAATAAACAACAGAGTGACAAATATCTTCCACATTTCAGGCCAAAAACAACAGTTGTAGTACATGTAGCTGCTATTAACCGTATCACGTAATAATTTTGATGTTTTCATATAATTACAACTCTTGTTTATTTGCAAATGACAGATTCTGCAAAATGTCAGTACATTGAGCACGCTTAAACTAATTTTTTAAAAAATCGAGTATGTTCTATTTCAAGAGCACACCTTATATGGTATATAATACACCTTGTATGATTTAAAATACACCTTGTATGATTTAAAATACACCTTGTATGATTTAAAATACACCTTGTATGATTTAAAATACACCTTGTATGAGTTATACACTTTGAGTCAGTTTGTATGATTTTATAAAACACTTTGTAAGATTTATAATACACTTTGTATTATTTTTACGCTTTGTATGAGTTATACACTTTGAGTCAGTTTGTATGATTTTATAATACACTTTGTATGATTGATTTATACACTTTGTGTGATTGATTTATACACTTTGTGTGAGATAAAAGTAAAAAAAAATGGTTTGGAAGTCAAACGATTAGAAATAAAAACAGCTTTCAGGTCACGGCTTGGTGGGTATTTGAAGCGGCTTGGTGGGTATTTGAAGCGGCTTGGTGGGTATTTGAAGCGGCTTGGTGGGTATTTGAAGCGGCTTGGTGGGTATTTGAAGCTATAAAACGACTGTATCTTTAGGTCTTGTAATAATAATTATTATTATATTTTACAAACATCACAGCTCAAAGTAGGTTTCTTCCGACGACGACAATGTACTAAGATCAGTGGTCATCAAAGTTTGGGTCGCTGGCTGATTTGAAGCGGGTCTAAAAATCACGAAGACCGAACGTATCGAGAATAGGAACAATTTGAGGAACACGTAGGGACCAGAGGTGTGCGGATCTTGAAATTTAGCGTCCGCGTCCGTCCGCGGATTTCTATCAATGATCCGCGTCCGCAGAATCTTACAACATTGGTCCGCAGTCAGTCCGCGCGTCCGCATTCTGAAATTTAGTTGTTTAAATGACTTTAATTTTTTTTGGTGGTAACGCTAAAGAAGATCCGCGTCAGTCCGCGAGTCCGCAACTTAACCATACGAAGCGTCCGCTGTCAGTCCGCGGATTCGGAAAAGTCTGCGGATCTGCGTCCGCAAGCGGACGCGTCCGCTGTCCGCTCATCTCTGGTAGGGACCCACTGTCGTAGATCGACTGGGGGGGGGCAAAAATAAAAAAAAAACTCCAATCTCCAATTGAAGCCATTTTGTTTATCATTGAATAACTTTTTTTTTCCCTCACTTAAATCTTGATACACACATTATTGGTCAGAGCTCGATTTACCGCCGGGGATGCCGGGGATATATCCCCCGGCACTGAGACCTGCCATCCCCGGCTCTGCTTTAGCTAATATATCCCAGCCGGGGATGAAATCATAGCCATTTATCCCATCCCCGGCTCTGCAGAAATTTTTGTTCATCCCCGGCACTGGTTTTTTCTTCAATCGAGCACTGTTCTTGGTGTGTGGTTTAATTATTAAAGAATGTTACGACTACATAATAAAACTGGGTTGACCACAAGTGTGGCTGCCATGGTGGTAGACACAGTATAACACTACATTCAAGTGTACAAGATGGGGGGGGGGAGAATTTCTTAATTACGTAATTTCTGTCACTTTTTCTTTTTGCTGTTGTAATCTTCATAATTATTAAGGCAATAAAAAAAAAATAAAACGCAATCTGGCAACTGCCTGGGGAATAGACGCGCGTGTTTGATTCACTTGGCCAGGGAATCACTGCCGATCATTCTCATTTCTATAGAACAGCCAAAAAAAGATTTTTCCCCCTCCTGATTTGGCCTAGATGTTGATAATTCAGGGAGGGGGGGAGGTGCGTGTTCCCACCAATGTGTGTTTTAAGGCTGACCGCTAAGTCTGGACAAACTAGACAAGACACAAACTCTGATGTCCACTTGTTAATTGACAAACGGCCGGTGGCTAGATGGATGTACTCTTCATTTCCATTTTTTGAGATAAGCAAAAAAAGAAAATAATATAATAAATGTAAACAACGTATGTGTGTGGTGTCACCGATTGGAAATATGTTAAAGGTGTGAATGGATATTTATAGTAACATACATCAATAGCAGTATTTATCGATATATGTCGGTCTATTAACAAATTAATGTAAGATATTAATCATATTCAATCAATCAACTTATTTATTTGTACATACTTTCCTACACTTGTCTGTCTGTCATCTTTGAAACTATTTATGTATCTATCCATGTTTCTATCTATGTTTATATCCATGTTTCTATCTATGTTATCTATCTATGTTATCTATCTACGTTATCTATCTATGTATCTATCTATGTTATCTACGTTATCTATCTATGTTATCTATCTACGTTATCTATCTATGTTATCTATCTATGTTATCTATCTACGTTATCTATCTATGTATCTATCTGTGTTATCTACGTTATCTATGTTATCTATCTATCTATCTATCTATCTATCTATCTATCTATCTATCTATCTATCTATCTATCTATCTATCTATCTATCTATCTATCTATCTATCTATCTATCTATCTATCTATCTATCTATCTATCTATCTATCTATCTATCTATCTATCTATCTATCTATCTATCTATCTATCTATCTATCTATCTATCTATCTATCTATCTATCTGCCTGTCCGTCCGTCTGTCTTTCTCCCTGCCTGCATGACTATCTATATTTCCATATATATATATATATATATATATATATATATTACCAATAAATGGTACTTTACATGCAGTTATTTTTAACTATCAAACAAAATGGTACGCAGTGACAGACAAATACCCAACGTCCACTTCTTTTGTCATCCCCCCTCCCCCTAGGCCCCCCCCACTCCCAACATACATTTACAGTTCAACGTCTGAATCATCTCTGTGGTGAAGACATTAACTAATAACTTAAATTGACTTCTTGAAAGGGACGCTGAGTGAGTGAGTGTGTGTGTGTGTGTGTGTGCGAGAGAGAGAGAGAGAGAGAGAGAGAGAGAGAGAGAGAGAGAGAGAGAGAGAGTGTGTGTGTGTGTGTCACCGGAGAGTATGTCACCAGAGAGACGCCACTGTAGCTAATCAGTAGACTCATAAAAAAAATCGTGAGTTGAACACAGTATTTATTATTCATCGACTCAAACACACGGTACGTTTAACGCTGGTTTAGGTGGATCATGGGTTTAAAAAAAAAAAACAAATGAATGAATCAAATACAAATGAGTGAACGAATCAGTTACAACTAATTAACGAATCAGTTAAAATTAATGAAAGTCGGTTAAAATTAAGTAATGAAACAATTAAATTTGATGATGAATAAATCAAATTTAAAAAAGTAACACTCTTACGAAACAAACATTTCAGATGTTATCAAATAATTGAAACGTCTCTCTCTCTCTCACACACACGAATGTTATATATCATCATTATTCATACACCCCCTCCCCCACCCCCGGGGCCATGGGCGTATTCATGGGGGGGAGCAAGGGGGGCATTCGCTACCCCCCTACATTTTGAAAAAATGTCATATAAGAGGGGGGCATTTGCCCCCCCCCTACATTTAAAAAAAATGTCATAAAGTTGTTATTTGCCGCCCCCCCCTGGAAAATTTTTGCCCCCCCCCCCCTGGATAAATTCCTAGCGACGCCCATGCCCGGGGCCATTTTATAACCATCGTGAATCCAAGGCACTTTTACACGGGGGACCCAGCACTAGTAACTTTTTACTCGGAAGGAGGGGGTGGGGTGGGTGGGGGGTGTAGAGCTCTGCGCTGGAGAGTAGTGACGGTATGTTCGTTTTGAAATTTTTTTTTTTTTTAAGACTTTCATGGTGGGTCCTTGTGGGTGTCGTGCTCCCTAGGCACAGCGCCCCGTGTGTGATAACAGGTCAAGCCGGGACGGCACTGCCCACACACTCCCCCATCCCAGGATAACCATTTTATCGAACTAAAGGTTTCACCATTTCCTAAACGTCTACGAAAAAAAAAATATCCGGCTTGTTGAATCAAAAACAGGAAATGACGACACATTTCGTAGGCGTTTGGGCAAATGATGAAATAGTTCACTCCGAGGCTCAGGTGTGTTTTGTGTCTGAATTTAATGGGCCCCCCCACCCCGCGGTCTGGTTTCAAGGATGTTTGTTTACCTAGTCCAGTGGTCGGCAAACTTATCAGCCAAAGAGCCAAATATGAACATTACAACAATTTAAAAAAAAACAAGCAATTAAGCCTGTTCCATTCTGGACACAGGACGTGTTAGCGCATTTTCATCAGTACGTTTGTTATCTTTCAGTAAATATTTGTAAATTTTGGAAATGTTTATAAATTCAATTGTGTAATGCATATATCTGAAAAAAGATATTAAAAGGACAAGTAAGTCATGTTGAATAACTGTTACAAAAATAAATAATGATTACGCCCCTTTGATTAGCTTTTATTATTTATATTTAAAATATAAGCAAAACGGTACATAACAAAGTCTTATATTTTGGCCCTGAGAGGTCTAATCGCGAAATGGACTTTTGATGTACACTTGGCAGGCCAAGACCTACACAATGATATATACATCATGGGTCTAGGACTTATGGTTGCTGAGATATAGGGCGGTCCATTATTAATATAGCTTATATAGTAAAAAACGGTACTTTATAAGGCCCCTTTTACGGCCCTGAGAGGTCAGATCGCGAAATGGAAAAAAGTCATTTCTTGGCAGGCCAAAGACCTACAAAATGATATATACATCATGGGTCTAGGACTTATGGTTGCTGAGATATAGGGCGGTCCATTATTAATATAGCTTATATAGTAAAAAAACGGTACTTTATAAGGCCCCTTTACGGCCCTGAGAGGTCAGATCGCGAAATGGAAAAAAGTCATTTCTTGGCAGGCCAAGACCTACAAAATGATATATACATCATGGGTCTAGGACTTATGGTTGTTGAGATCTAGGGTGATGACAGACTGACAGACAGACAGACAGACAAAACGGGGACAATAGAGCATTTTTTTTCGAAAATGCTCTAAAAACGATCTTTATCGTGGTGCGCATACCTTCGATAGAGACTCATGGACTCATGTTTATGTACCGTCAAAGAGAAATGGTGCCCGAAATTGTGCACGGGCGAGTCGAGTGACAGAATTACGTTGATTGAAAAAAAAAATTAGAATAAAAACGTTTATACTGTATTACACTGAAAGAACGTAGATGAACAGAGGGTAAACCCGAACACAGGTTAAACCTTTTGATGAGGTCAAACCTTGAATCTGCGACGTCTTTGTCCTCGTCATTGTCCTCGTCAACTAAAATTCAATCACCCGAAGTTATTAAATTGGCGGCGAGTTTTAAAACAAACCAGAAGCACTCTCGGTAGATTAACGGACTCACTCTCGGTAGATTAACGGACTCACTCTCGGTAGATTAACGGACTCACTCTCGGTAGATTAACGGACTCACTCTCGGTTGATTAACGGACTCACTCTCGGTTGATTAACGGACTCACTCTTGGTAGATTAACTGTGACCCGCGTGTTGTTGATGTCTCCCTCGTTCAATACTGCAGCACTAACGGACATATCTTACTATTGCTCGTCAGAGACTTTTAAGATCCAGCACGTCGTCTACATTAACAATTTTGAAAAACAGCCCAACTCAACCCAGGTAATATCGGATTGCAATTTTGAAAATTAAATACATGTATAACAATTATTTTGTAATTTTTTTATTACAGTTTAACACAGGAACAATATTACAAGCATGAACGCATTTTCTTTTGTTTACACCACCGGAAGTAATTATACTTTTTTTTGTTTTGTTTTATTTTCATTCTTAAAAACGATTAAACTTTTTAACTTCAAATCAAAGCATCTGATACTTACAGTTGCAAGCAGTTACTATCCAAAGTAAAAAGTTTCAATAAAGTGTAAGAATTGAATTCGTCCAAAGTCTCAAAAGTGTAAAAAAAAAACAAAAACTAAAAAGAAAGTAAAAGATAGAAAGAAGAAAAAACGAAAAACAGCAACAGAGAAATACAAGGTTCAATGAAGATACATAAACTGAGTTAAGGAATTAATATCAGCTAGTTCGCGGCGATAGAGTGCTCTCCTCTTGGCCCACTAGATCTCCACCAAGGGGTCGCGGTGAGTGGCGTTGGCTTTCTTCCGTGCGCTGTGGCGCCAGCCAATCAAATTGTACGTCAATAGTGCGGGATACAAGGATTCAGAAAAAAAAAATGAAAGAAAGATAGAAAGACAGCCGGCCAGATTGGTTAAATAAATTATGAACGGGTTTTGACCAGTGTATGAGATTGTGTGAAAGGAAAAAAAAATATCAGATAGTCAGTGAAAGGAAAAAAATAAATGACATGAAAATAAAATAATGATAATATTAATGAAGGTCATGATACTATTTTGGAATAACAGTGAGAAAATCTGCGCCTGTGATGCTTTTACAACATTCCCTAGTTGTGTACCATTATACCCACGATGAATATAATATTACCAACTATCTGTACACTGCAAAACCTTTGCATAGAGTTATATCCCCTTAGGTTTGATCGGTAGGCTAGGTTATTTTTTTTTTCGTTTCGGGCAGATCCGATTTTTTCATGATTGTATTTTAAACTGGAATACTGTTGTATTAATTCTTTACTTTCGATTTAACGCAGAGCCCAAATCGCCACTATATATATATATATATATTAGCATTTCTAGATAAAATCTTCAAGTCTATGACCCCGCCCCCCGCCCTTTCCCCACCCCAGTGGTCAGTGCGTTGGGGGGCATGCACTGACTGCGGGGGCATAACACCTTTCCTCCCCCTCCCCCCCCGACAGTAAAGGGGCCACCAAATGAACTCATGTGGTATCAAATCTTAGCCTCGATACGAATTATCAAATTATTTGATTTATTTTTAACCTAACATTGTAAACAAAAAATTAATAAAACAGCGAACAATGTGGCGTCCGGGAAGGGATCTCAAAATGCTGCCCCACTGCAAAACCGAAAAAAAAGAGGAAAATAAGTCGTGAAAACACCGCCACTTTTTCTGGTAGCAAACTAAACGCCACCTGGGGGCGTAACCGCGCCCTACGTCCCTCCCAAGTTACATCGTGAACACTACACTGAATTAAACTGCGGACACCCATTATGTCAGATATATTTAACTCATTGTGTATAAAACACCCTGTGTATTATAAATTATCAGGTTCCACAACTCCAGACGACCAGTGTGTTTAAAAATAAAACGTCTAGGGTGGTTTCCCTTAGATAACCACCTAATGCAAAAGACAAAAAAAAAACTACATTAACCTAGGACTGGGAGTATTTCCACCAGGTTTTGATTTATATTTGATGGGACATAATGGGTGTGATATTTTTAGGAAATGTCCGGCTGAAGTCCCTTAGGGCTGAGATGGACAAGCCAGCTACAAAATAAAAAACGAAACTACAGCGACATATGTGAGGTACTTTCAACAGTGTCTATATAAGGCAACGATAAGGGCCCCCACCCCTGGACTTAAAGGGGGCCCGGTTAGAAAAAAAAGATTGTTTCCTAGAAATCTTTTTTCAAGATGGCTCCCATGTTATAATGCATACACCTTGCTGCGATGTATACAAAAGCACGGAAACTGGCCACAGAATGCGTGAGGAGTAGGAGACCCGTCACATTCTGGGCCTTTGAACAAAGCAGTTTGCTTGGAAAGGGGGGGGGGGAGGAGGGGAGCGGATAAAGATCTGCCGGGGGCCCGCGGATGCAGAAAACAGTACTTGGGCCCTTTAAAAGGAAGAAGACAGGGAAAATAAAGTTACAAGTGAATAATTAGTGACTTTCTGGGCCCTCCCCGAAGAAGAAGTCGGGGGCCCGGGGGGTGGTGCATTCGATAATCCCCCCACCCCTGCGATGACCATGATGCGTTACGAAGGCCTTGATCAGAAGATGTCTCTGCATGAGCTAATTGATCAAGTGCCTATCAGAGAGCCCCGTTGGTGAGGGGGGAAGGTTCTGTGGCAGCCCCGCCCCTTGACTCTGCTGACCTTCAGATCAGGATGAACACAATACCAGCTAGAAATATACGGCTTAGATCAATAATGTATTTTTTTCTGTAAACTCATTTATATGGTGTGACTCCACTATAACCCCCCCCCCGCCCCCCCGCAGGTAAGACCAAAAATTTAAGACCCCCCCCATCCCCATGCTGATCTGACTGACCCCGTCCAACCCCCGTCCCATGTGTTAACTGCACCCCTCCCCCCCTCCCTCTGATAGAAATGTGTGGAAAGTTCTGATTAGGTCAACGGTCTCGACAGTTAAACAAACAATTAAAGAACAACTTCAAAAACTCCGGAATAACTGATTCCTATCTACGGGGGTCAAAGTTCACTTGTGTACTTATTCTTTTTTAGAGCATTTTCGAAAAAAAATGCTCTATTGTCCCCGTTTTGTCTGTCTGTCTGTCTGTCTGTCATCACCCTAGATCTCAACAACCATAAGTCCTAGACCCATGATGTATATATCATTTTGTAGGTCTTGGCCTGCCAAGAAATAGATTTTTTCCATTTCGCGATCTGATCTCTCAGGGCCGTAAAAGGGGCCTTATAAAGTACCGTTTTTTACTATATAAGCTATATTAATAATGGACCGCCCTATATCTCAGCAACCATAAGTCCTAGACCCATGATGTATATATCATTGTGTAGGTCTTGGCCTGCCAAGTGTACATCAAAAGTCCATTTCGCGATTTGACCTCTCAGGGCCAAAATATAAGAGTTTGTTATGTACCGTTTTGCTTATATTTTAAATATAAATAATAAAAGCTAATCAAAGGGGCGTAATCATTATTTATTTTTGTAACAGTTATTCAACATGACTTACTTCCCGTACTTTGCTTTATGTGTAGCTGTTACGTCAGAAACTCCACTACCTATCCTTATGGATAAGTACTGTGAAGAGATGGCTTTTCCAACTATTTGGGGAGGAGAACCAAGACGATGCAACGAAGACGTTAAATTGTCATTTGAAGATCATGTTCTTTCAGAAATTCGTCGTTTTAACAGTTATTCAAGATGATTACTTCCCTCTCTATTTATCAAAAACACGGAAAAAAAATACGGATTTTGTTCGGCGTAACCGGCGAAAATGCTCTAAAATGTCCTTTGTCCGAAACGGAAAAGACTTAAATTGCTTGTTTTTTCCTGAACTGCTATTGGTCTGTCTAGTTACAAATACTGTACTGCATCCCATTTCCGAACGCCTGAATCCGAAAAATAATTTAAATCAGACTTAAACAGAGTGTGAGCCCAGAGATTTAATTTTAATTATGAACAAAAAAACAACAACAACAGCAACAACAACAACAGCAGCAACAACAGCAACATCAACAACAACAGCAGCAGCAACAACAGCAGCAACAACAACAACAGCAGCAACAACAACAGCAGCTACAACAACAGCAGCAACAACAACAGCAGCAGCAACAACAATAGCAGAAACAACAACAACAACAGCAGCTGCAGCAGCAACAACAACAGCAACTGCAGCAGCAGCAACAACAACAACAGCAACAACAGCAGCAGCGGCAACAACAACACGAATTCGAATTCTAACACGAACATCTACCACCTAGAAGTACCATACTATACTGTGATAAAATGTACTGCACTGTACTGATACGTACCATACATACTGTTCTGTGCTAAACCGTACTACACTGTTCTGTAATGCACTACACTGTGTTGCACTGTGATGAACTGTAACGTTATGTACTATATTGTACTGTACTGGACTGAACTATACCTTAGTTGTTCTATGCTATGATATCAGTTAGCTGTGCCTGTGATATACATAAAAAAAAAATCTAAGTATCTCCCGATGGTTCTCAAAACTACGAGTGGGTCGCCAGTTGATTTGAAGTGGGTCGCTAACAAATTTAATAATGACTTGATCCAAAATGTTTACAATTCATTTTAGCTTTTCTTTTTTTTGATCTTTCGTCACAGGTGAGTTGAAAAAAAAAAACCTCCAAAAAAAAAACGAACAGGTTTCTTAGTGGGTCAAGAATAGCAGAAGAACAAGTTTGATGACCACTGATAAACTAAAAAGTTTGATGACCACTGATAAACTAAAAAGTTTGATGACCACTGATAAACTAAAAAGTTTGATGACCACTGATAAACTAAAAAGTGTGAGGACCACTGATAAACTAAAAAGTGTGAGGACCACTGATAAACTAAAAAGTGTGAGGACCACTGATAAACTAAAAAGTTTGATGACCACTGATAAACTAAAAAGTGTGTGGACCACTGATAAACTAAAAAAGTATGAGGACCACTGATAAACTAAAAAGTGTGTGGACCACTGATAAACTAAAAAGTCTGAGGACCACTGATAAACTGAAAAGTCTGAGGACCACTGATAAACTGAAAAGTTTGATGACCACTGATAAACTAAAAAGTGTGTGGACCACTGATAAACTAAAAAGTTTGAGGACCACTGATAAACTAAAAAGTGTGTGGACCACTGATAAACTAAAAAGTTTGAGGACCACTGATAAACTAAAAAGTGTGTGGACCACTGATAAACTGAAAAGTGTGAGGACCACTGATAAACTGAAAAGTTTGATGACCACTGATAAACTAAAAAGTGTGTGGACCACTGATAAACTGAAAAGTGTGAGGACCATTGATAAACTGAAAAGTTTGATGACCACTGATAAACTGCTCCTGTTCAATATTTTTATCTGTCATCAGAAAGACCCAGAGATTATGACTTCTCCCATCATAATTTTATACATATTTCAATATTGCTCAGTGCATATTTTGAATGTATCACAACTTACTATAAATAGTCTGTGACATTTATCATGACAAAAAAAAAGGGGGTGGGGTATAGGTGGAAATATAACGCTAACAGCGCAATACATTTTGTGTCGAGACACAGACAGAAGCCAGAACGTAATAATAATACTGGAACCACAACAGTGCACAATATACAATACAAAGTACAACGGTAACGACCTGCGACAGGTGACGACTGTCCATTCAAACCCAATGTGTACTGAGAATGGGGGTGGGGGCGGGGTGGTTAGGGATGGTTTTTAACATACATGTCTTATCTGTTGACAGATTTAGTCACCCCCCCCCCCCAATCACACATAACCTTGTGCTGTCCACTTACCACAATAAAGAAACAAAAACAAAACTGGAAGTACTTTTTATTGAACTGTTGATGTTTCTGTTATTTGGTTGTTGTTGTTTTGGATTACTGTCTGTTTGTTTGTTTGTTGTGTGTCTGTTTTGGTCTTCGTCCGTTATCTTTTTTTTTATCATTCAGCGGAATGTCTGTTTCCATTTCACCCAGATCACCACCATACTACCATACTCAGGGCCAGGATTAACCACTAGGCCCTAGTGGTCGGCAAAGTGCGGCTCCGGAGCCGCATGTGGCTCCTTAAGTGCGGCTCTGGCATTCAGTTTTATTTAGTATACAACTTAATTAGCGTACTACTTATTTAGTGTAATAAAAGCAGATTTGGCTCCCAATTTTTTTTTTAAATTGTTGTAATTTTCATATTTGGCTCTTTGGCTGATAAGTTTGCCGACCGACCACTGCACTAGGGTAATAAGGCTGCAGGCTTTAAGCCCTGTAAAAAAAAATTCGGCCCTGGTTGATCAAATTACAGTTATTATTATGATTCTCCATGATTCTTCGTTGCTTAACGTCATATTTATGATACAGGGCGTTGTAAAAAGCCTCGGGCCCACGGTAAACTGTAACGGCCTTGACTATTGTACTGATCTGTACTGCACTGTACTATAATGTACTTATACAGCAGAACGATGGACTTAAAAGTGATCCACTGTTGTATACTGCGGTACAACGTGCCTTACACAGGACATAACTACGGCGCACTGTACATTACCGTACTAAGGTGTACTGTACTCGTCACAATGTGCCTATTTGTACCACTATCTCGTAGTACAGCATTACGTCACATTGTACACTTCATCGCACAACACATCACATGGTACAGTGCAACGCCGCAATGCTCTACGCTGTACCGTGTTGTACCTTAACTATGCCGTAGCCCGCAGGCACGCCGAGAGGGGGGGCAGGGGGTCAATGCCAGGGGGGCCCGCATCTGTAAGGGGGCCCGGCCGCCTCGACCATGTCAATTTTTCCATGACTCATTGTTTATTAAGGGGACCGCAATGATGTTCTGCCCTGGGGCCCGTGTTGGCTCTCGGCGCCACTGGTAGCCCGTACAACTAGTTACATTTCACAAACTATAGTCAACCGGTAATTCATTAATACGTCTAGTTAACTACATCATAACTAATCTAATTATTAATTTTATAATATGGTATATCTCAATATATACATATTTCATTTTTTTTCAAAGGGATAGGTTGTACTGATATAGAAGATGAAGTCCTAATTATTGATCTATATAATCAATCGTTTACATTCAACTATTCAAATGTTAAAAATATCAACACTTGCAACTGTAACGAAAGGTAACAGTTACTGTTGGAGTCAGCAGTTACATAAATATAATAAAACAGAAGGGAGAATCGCCCAACATTAAAAACATTTTGAATGGATATCATTAACAATCTCTCCTAAATTATCTTTACATACCCATTGATCCATATTAGCCATTTAAATCTGTTTGTTTGTGTGTTTATCTTTGAACTGTTTATCTCAATTCATTCCATTGTATTCTGGACCAAGCGGGATAACTCTCAATTTGTTTATACAGCTAGTTTTCATGCGCAGTTGTATTACGTTGAAGTGAGGGGGGTCAGACACAACAAGAAAAATTTTCCATATGTGTATTTTATGTTTAAATCACGTGACTCGCACCAAGCTGAACTAATTATTTTAGAGGCATAGATAAAAGTTACTTTATTGTAATAGGTTGTATTTTTCTACTAACAGATAACTGGAGCAACAGATGTGAAAATCATGTGTTACATTACACTGATGACCAGGACTTTTTCAGAAATAAAAATAATGTTTTTTTTTTAAATACGTAGACAGACAGACAGACAGACGTTTACATATTAAGGGAAGATTAAAGTCCAATGTACTTACGTTTTCAAAACGCCGCTGTGTTTGGTGGTTCTAGTTGTAAACAAATTGATATGTCAGTCAAACGAAACAGACAGTCATTTATCATGTACAGCAGTGTATCTCAATCTTTTGGAAGTTTCGGGAACATTAAACTTTTACTCGGTTGGTAACCATGCAGGGCTCGATTTACCGCCGGGGATTACCCCGGGCACTGAGACCTGTCATCCCCCGGCTCTGCTTTAGCTAATATATCCCCGCCGGGTATGAAATCATAACCATTTATTTTGATTTATCTCCGACTCTACAGAATTTTTTTTTCATCCTTATACATTCTAACCAACATTCATAAATCAATTAAATTTATAAATAATATTACCAACCGTAACCCGTGACTGTGACATTTTCAATATTTCGATAATATTAAAAAATTATAGGCTATAGGCTATATTACTATAATATTAGTATATATAATATTGGCTTATTGCTTCTGTTCTTATTATGATACGAGTCTATTTTTCTTATATTCTCGGGAATCTTAAATTACATAACACTTCACAATATACTTTAAAATATTAACTCGTATTAGGTTATATAATATCACATTTATCAATAGTCGTCACACACAATAGAAGTTCTGATAATAACGAACCAAAGTCAGCGCCGTGAAATAAAATTTACATGCTTTGCTTCCTTTCTTTTCGGAGATTAGTTATGTGGGCCTGTGGCGCAACGGATAACGCGTCTGACTACGGATCAGAAGATTCCAGGTTCGAATCCTGGCAGGCTCGAAATAATTTTTTTTTTTTTTTGTTTTTTTTTAGTAGCAAATAATTTTTGAAGCAAATGTAATAACATAATTCGTTTTTTAGCCATTTCGGCCTGTTTCATGGTTTATTATAACGACTATATATATATATATATCTGAAAGGTATATTTTAA
Organism: Bulinus truncatus; assembly: GCA_021962125.1. Lineage (NCBI taxonomy): Eukaryota > Metazoa > Mollusca > Gastropoda > Planorbidae > Bulinus > Bulinus truncatus. The sequence goes on along the minus strand of JAGDYQ010000108.1, from coordinate 1,928,418 downwards.
GTTTATTAAGGGTTAGAGGGTTATTTTTCCTCCCAATAATTTACTATGCCTCTTTACCACGTGACTTTCTAATATCATCAAACAATAGACAATTCATTTTAATTTAAACTAAAATGAAGCATCAAAATTAAAAAAAATATATTAATAGACATAAATTTATTAAATTACAAGATATCTGTCTCAAAAAAGATGCATTATCTGACCGATGGCAATCAATGACGTCATTTATTGATGACGTCAAAGTGCTTGCAAGACACGAAGCGGGATGATCCCATTCATTAGGCGTGTAGTAGTCCTAATGATTTTTAGACTGCTGGCTGATTGTGAGCATTGGGGAAAAAACTACGAAGAGGTTCCGCTTTTAGAGGGGGTGTCAGGTGGTGGCTCTGGCTTGGATCTAGAAAAACATCTGGTGAGGATACACACAGAAATTATAAGACTCTATTTCATGGTCTGTCTGTTAAAAAAACAGACTGTCTATCAGTACGTGCGTGCACGTGTGCGCGCGTGCGCGTGTGCGCGCGTGCGCGCGTGCGCGTGTGCGCGTGTGCGCGTGTGTGCGTGTGCGCGTGTGTGTGTGTGTGTGTGTGCGTGTGTGTGTGTGTGTGTGTGTGTGTGTGTAATGAGAGAGGGGAGGTGAGTAGGTATATAATTTTATTTGTTATTTGAGTATTTGAATGTGTTCAGTGCCGCCTAGAGATGGGGGGGGCAGATACCCAGGAGCCCGGCGAGTTTTAGGGGCCCGGACTGAGCTGGCCAATCAACTTTTGAAAATATTATTATCAGCACGGGGGGGAGGGGTCCGTGACAGCCATGCCCAGGGGTCCGAGATTTCTGTCGGTGGGCCTGTGTTTGATATGCACGGTGTCTGAGCCATTCTTATGTTTTTTTGGAGGCGCTAGGAGAGGGCACATTTTGGGGCCGTTTGGCAATTTTCAATTCTGTATCCCTTGCCTTTCCATGCTGCTGGCTAAATATAAGTTCAGAAATCGGCCCTCCCTCAGCCGAGGGGGCCCTAGGCAGCTGCTAACTTTACCCCGGGCAAATGAACGGGCCTGGCGTCGGGTGTCCAAATGAGGCGAAATGGGATCAAAAGGAGGGCTTCCATATTATAATTCCGTACGAACGGTGTTGCCGTAAAGTTGTCCCCCCGTGTTTTTATTTTTTTGTATATGGACGGTGCTGTCCTACCGTTGTCTCCCGTGTTTTCTTGTGTCGTTATGTGTATGTAGATGTTCACTCCACCCTGGTTCCCTTCGTCAATCACGGTAACCGAGTCCTGCTCGGCAATCTTCGGAGCATCCTGCAGTGAGAGGCACAGAGGCAGACAGTCAGTAAAGCAGGCTGAAAGAGAGACAGGCAGGTAGGCAGACAAACAGATATATAGATAGATAGATAGATAGATAGATAGATAGATAGATAGATCGATAGATAGATAGATAGATAGATAGATAGATAGATAGATAGATAGATAGATAGATAGATAGATAGATAGATAGATAGATAGATAGATAGATAGATAGATAGATAGATAGATAGATAGATAGATAGATAGATAGATAGATAGATAGATAGATAGATAGATAGATAGATAGATAGATAGAAGAGTGGATGGATGGATGGATATATAGATTCGATTCGATTCGATTAAATTAGATTAGATAGATGGATGGTTCGATCGATAGATAGAGGCTCATTTACGTTCAAATGGCATCAACCAGTATCTTTTACTGGGAGGGTGGGTGGATGGATGCTCTGGCAGTGTGGTTCCCAAGGCTCATAAAGACCAATGTCGAGGAGGGGTAAGCAAGGCCTCTATTGTGTAGCCAGCTTTGATTAAAACATTTTTTCACAAAAAAAAGAAACAAAGTGTCCATGACGAAAGCTCGTCGCGTCGTTCTTGACCAGCGGTTGTCCAGCTCGCCGATCCATATGAACAGCTTTGGATAAACTGTGTCTCCCGTGGTGTGCCTCCATGGCCATTGCACTATCGGGCTATGATGGGGGTGAAAGAAGGGCACCATAAAAAAAAAATAAAAACCATCCTATTAGTGGTTTATATAGGATCTAAGAGATTTAATATCATCCTTACAGGAACCTCACACACACACACACACGCACACACACGCACACACACACACGCACACACACACACGCACACACACACGCACACACACCACACCCACACACCCACACACACACTAGCGGTACTCAACCTTTATTCGCGGCTGTACCTCCCCCCCCCCCAAAGGGTACAAAAGTATGTCTGCGGGTACTTCTCTCGTGCGTTCCATAATATTGATTGTACTTATTTTCACAAAGAATTGTAGGGCCTGCTTACATTTCGAATTTGGTTTGACGAAGCGGAACGCAGCAAACTTCTTCAAACTCATGTAGTTAGTTAGTTCCCTTTAAGTCCCAAAGGGCTCATTTTGGGACAGATGAAGTGTAAGAATTCATCTGTTTCAGTAACCTCGGCATTTTTTTGTTAAAAATAAATTCATTGCTAGTCCTATTAATGTGCAGCTTCAAATTTGTTTAAACCAACGTGAACTATATTAATTAAGACAAATGTTTTCCCCATTTTGTTTTATATTATTGTAGTTTTGTCTATGAAAATAAATCAGTTACTTGTTGGCCCATGGGTTGTAAATTGGAGATCCTCAAAAAAAAAATTGTTGGCATCTCGTCGCTGCTGGGGATGCCGGGGAAATCCCCGGCACTGAGAATTGGCATCCCCGGCTTTGGTTTAGTTTTTTTCATCCCCACCGGGAATGACATTTATCCCCGGCTCTGCAGAAAATTTTCTTTATCCCCGGCACTGGTTTTTTCTTAAATTGAGCACTGCATAGATTCAAGACTAAAACAAACCTTCGATTTCTTGGAGCTGAAGCACCCCATGCGATTAGGAGAGTGGGAAACCGCTGCAAGATGAATCCTTAATGAGATGTTGCTCGGACCTACGGGGGTTCCTCATATCTGCCCAGTTGTTTCATGGTCACATAACGTTCTCAATGTGCAGAGAACTTACAAACAAATAGTACTTTTTTTTTCACCCCCCTTTCCAAACTATCTAGTTTTGATCATGCATCTTTCACCTGCTGCGCTTTTCCTTCCGTTCAGCACACCAGTAGCTGATGAATACAGATACAAATATTTTGAATACGTGTGCAAAATTTTTTGTGGTGAATGTGACTATTGTGTGCTGTGCAACATGAATGACGCTGTTAACGATGTGTATAAACAGTGTGTGTGTGTTTGTGTGTATGTGTGTCTCGCATAATATTAATTATACAAAATGTTTAAATTGACATTTCAGAAAGCCGCCGTGTTTGTTTATTGTTTATCAATATTTATCAATAGCAACTCTATTAAAAAGTGGAAAAAAATAATAGCGGAATTTTAAAAAGTCATGATAAGAGGACTTTTGAAATAACGATGCGCATGCGCTTTCTGTATAATATACTATGGTCTGTCTGTTTGTTTATTTGTCTGTCCCCCTTCCTCTCTTCTCGCCAGCCCCGTAGCGTGAAAATTCAACAGCAGGTGCCAGGCATTCTACAGCAGGGGCCAGGCAATAGCAGGGGGGCAGGTAATACATTTTACTAATTAGAACAAATAAGCAGAGGGGGGCCAGACAAAACGCAGGGGGGGCTGCCCCCCCCTACGCTACGGGCCTGCTTCTCGCCAATCAAAAGACAAGTTATTTTATGGTTCAAAAAAAAAAAAGAAAGACAGACAGAACTAAAACTATCATGAAATCGGAATTAAAGTTTAAATAAAGCACTCTTCTTCTCATAACACTACTTGAGGAATCAATCATCTCAAGAAACAGTTTATAGTAATCAATAATCTCAAAAGGCGATAGATTTTAGGCCTAGTAATTAATCATCGCAAAACGCAGATTTTCAGAATCGGAACTTAATAAACAGGGCTAAAATATGTTAACAATACTTTTAAACATAGATATATAGCTATGCTTTTAAATGTGTGGAAAAGGAAGAGCACTCAGTTTAGATTCTACATAATTAATTTTTGTAGTTATGTCTCTTAGATTAAATAATTATCTTGAGATGACCCTGTGTATTATATGATTATATGGCTGTAATGCGTGCACATGAATTGTGACCTAGTTTTAGTTTTTAATTACATAAGGAGCTCCTCTTTTTAAAAATGTACTTTTATTATTGTAGCTCTTTTTAAGCTGATGTAATGTTAAAATCATAGATATAAAGAACTAGATCGACCACACTTATCATTTAAGTTCTTAAACGGAAGTCGTTCATGGACATACTTCATGGGCCACCGCCATTTAATTTGGTGCTCATATAAAGTACACTGACATACATAACTCACATTGATAAAACAAAAAAAAATATTTTACGGCGATTTTATGAAAAATAAAATCGAACATTATTTCTCTGAACTAAGCAACAATGAGACCTAGCTGGACACTAACTAAATTTATATGTTGACGAGACGTTTTCATAATATATATTGTTGCATTGAAAACAGGCTTCCTTAGAGACTTAATCAAACTTTCAGCATTTTTTTTAAGCAAAACACAGGATAAAATGACGCTTAATTTTTTAAAAGTTAAATTATGTCATTTCATTTAATTATAGACAGGCTGTCTATAGTATACGCAGTGACTTGTCAGGACCCCATGAATGTAAGAGGGTCCCTTTATTATGCCATAATTTATGGCTTGGCAACTTTAGCGACCGCCTATGATCATCACTCCCATTACGCCCTTTTTAGATTTAATTCCTATAAAATATAATGCTATGGTACCTCTCCACCCAGACTAGTCAATTACATTTGCTTATACTTTTGACTGAAAGGGATCCACTTTAGTCCATCATATGGGTCTTCATAACATCCTCCGGTTGGCCTGTGTGTCCATAATGCTGTTTAGACAGTATGCAGTACTGATTAAATAGGCATGACGTTTATATCACACAGTCAATGTGATTACTGTGTAGAAGATGTATGTATTTTTCTAAAAAATATTTGCAAAAGAAAACACATATCCATTTTTTTATCAATATACTAAAATATCGCCATCTCTTTGTCTTCTATAAAGAGCAAATAAAAGTATAACTATCTTGACTTAAGCATAGTCTATAGTTGGTCTATAACATCATGCCAAACATTTATTTTAGCTTTGTAAAAATCTGACATAGGTATTTTAGGCACCGTCAGTTTTTATTGTAATGTTACATTGGTATTAGACTTTTTTTGTAACAATTTAAACTATTGTAACTAATTCAATGTAATGATAACAATACAACATTTTAATAAACAAAAAAAAAAAAAAAGATAAGTCAAAATACAATTTAGATACATGTATTTTAATGGTGATAAAATATTTTTTACAGTAGTATCAAAGAGTAGATATGTATAAGTTGTCATATTTTTTCCTGTATAATGTATAAAAATCTAATTGCATGAATTATTTAATTAACAACATTTACATTGTAAAAAGGAAAAACAATTATAATGAAAAAAAGTAAGTACTTCTCATATTAATCTTAGTCTTGTGAAATGATAGAAGAACAGTTATTCATATCATCTGTTTCATATAAAATGAAAAGATTTAATCTTTCTAAATGGTTTTTTCTTTTTAAATAGTAAATATTTTAAATTTAAATCATGTGTTATAAATATATACAATATTCTAATAATTAAAAAAAATTGTGACATATCATTCTACTTTATGCATATGATTTAATGAAATAAACTAGCCACTTGATAATATTTCAACATTTTAATAGACATGATCATACAAAGCAGCTTAATTTAAAAAATAGCCAATTGACAAAACAATGTATTTCTTGCAACATGTGACTGGAAATTTACACTAAACAAATTTGCTTTCAATAGTCACTTTTTCTGAAATAAAATAAAAAATGGGTACATATCTTTTAAAATAGTATTAATAATGACAATAGTTATAAATATACATAATATTAATCATTTTTAATGATAGTTACATGAACTATATAATTTTCTTTCTAAATACATTCATTCATGCAATAGTAAAAAACATTCCATCAGATATCGTATTATTGAAAAGTGCAGCCTTAATTAATTATTGATGGCAAGATAGTGCATCACCCTAAAATGAAATTTCTTTAAATTAAATACCAGTACATTTAAATTATATCTAGCTTTACCTTTTAAAAACTAATTTTATTTTGTGAAGTTAAATGGATTCAAAAGTCATGCAAATTTTTGGTTTCTGAAAATTACAGTTCAACTAAACTTTTGTCTAATACTATTTTTTTTCATTGCATTGTTGGTTAGTGTTACTGTATGGTAGCATCTTAATTTAAAACTTCACTACAAATAAGTTTTAGAAGAATGTGTACATGAGAGTCAATACCATTGCTCGTTTCTAAAAAAGTTCAGTTAAGTCAGTAAAAAGTTGCTAGTAGGCAGTAACTGCATCATTATCTATTTGTAGGATATTAAAATTATTTTGAGGTACACCATTTGTGATGTTGCAAAATGTTCACCTGAATTTCAGCATTAGCCTCTACATAAAATGCTCTGAATTCCAGCATTAGCCTCTACATAAAATGCTCTGAATAGCAGATGGATAATTGTTCCAACCACAAAAGTGTCCCATGGATGGAAAAAAGACCAAAATATCTAAAACATTATTATATATTAAAATGAAATTTACTGTGCCTTTGATAGATTAAAATTTCTTACATCTTGACTCTGATGCAAACTTCAAGGCTATAGCCACAGACAAACTAAGTGTTTGTGTAGCTAATCTAACTTTCATTTTGTAATTTTATAGTGTACATGTTTATGAGAGCGTTTGCTGGCTGCCCTTAGACCAATGAACACTTGAAGCTTTTCTAAATTTACTATTTTTTGCCACTAGGCTGTACCTAAATGGGTTCTTATTTCACCTAATTAATGTAATGCTGATCTAATGTTTTTTATTAAATGACAGATAAAAAAAAAGTATGCTGATTTAGAAGTCTACAAGATGAATGAATTTACTGTTGGTCTAGACTGCAGCCTAAAAGTGAAGATATTTTAACATTAACAGAATGAGCATCGTGGTTTAAGATACTACAGAGATATTATATTCATAAAAGTGTTTAACAGCTTTTAAAAGTATATGTATTTAATTTTCTGCTTTGATACCATGAATAAAAAGATACCCAAAAGGCAGATATGAGGCTTGAGTGTTGCCGGTCACCACTCTTAGAGAAAAATGTATTGATGTTTTTATGCTACATGCAAAGCACAAACGAACAAAGATCTATATATTTGTATAAAGTATTGGACTTACAACATATACAATTTATATATAACTAATGTAGTCATTTTATTATGAATGATTAGCACGTTTGCTTTGGATGAACTGTAACATGTTTTGGATGAACTGTAACGTGCTTAGGATGAACTGTAATGTGCTTTGGATGAACTGTAACATGCTTTGGATATACTGTAACGCGTTTTGGATAAACTGTAATGTATTTTAGATAAACTGAAACATGTTTTGGAAATATTTAAAGGATTTCAAACACTGCAAACTTAAGTAGAGATTTTTTTTGAGTGAACCAACTGAAATCATTTAAAAAATACCTACTTATAAAGTTGAGTTTTAGCAGCTGGCATTCAAGGATCTGAGGAGTTCACTCGTTTTCCAAAGATGTTGTGGACAATATTCATGACTGTATCTTTGTACTGTTTATGTGATTACAATAGTGATATCTTTTAAAAATTATTCATTGATTAAATTTTATAAACTGTAATGTGTTTTGGATGAACAGTAATGTGCTTTGGAAAAACAGTAACATGCTTTGGATAAACTGTAACAGGCTTTGGATGAACTGTAACGTGTTTTGGATACACTGTAACGTGGTTTGGATGAATTCTAACGTAGTTTGGATGAATTCTAACGTAGTTTGGATGAACTGTAATGTGGTTAGGATGAACTGTAACGTGGTTTGAATGAACTGTAACGTGGTTTGGATGAACTGTAACATGTTTTGGATGAACTGTAACATGTTTTGGATGAACTTTAATGTGTTTTGGATGAACTGAAACGTGGTTTGGATGAACAGAAACGTGGTTTGGATGAACTGTAACGTGGTTTGGATGAACTCTAACATAGTTTGGATGAACTGTAACGTGGTTTGGATGAACTGTAACATGGTTTGGATGAACTGTAACGTGTTTTGGATGAACTGTAACGTGTTATTGGAATATGAAGGAGCTTATGGGAATATGTAGGAGCTTATGGGAATATGTGGGAGCTTATGGGAATATGTGGCAGCTTATGGGAATATATGGGAGCTTATGGGAATTTTTGGGAGCTTATGGGAATATGTAGAAGCTTATGGGAGTAAGTGGGAGCTTATGGGAATATGTAGGAGCTTATGGGAATATGTGGGAGCTTATGGGAATATGTAGGAGCTTATGGGAATATAAGAAGCTTATGAGAATATGTGGGAGCTTATGGGAATTGTTGGGAGCTTATGGGAATTATTGAGAGCTTATGAACATATGTGGAAGCTTATGGAAATATTAGGAGCTTATGGGAATAAAAAGGAGCTTTTGGGAATATGTAGGAGCTTATGGGAATATGTAGGAGCTTATGGGAATATGTAACATGTTTTGGATACACTGTAACATGTTTTGGATGCACTGAAATGTGGTTTGGATGAACTGAAACGTGGTTTGGATGAACTGAAACGTGTTTTGGATAAACTGTAACATGTTTTGGATATACTTTAACATGTTTAGGATATACTGTAACGTGTTTTGCATGAACTCTAACGTGTTTTGGATGAACTGTAACATGTTTTGGATGAACTGTAACGTGTTTTGGATGAACTGAAACGTGGTTTGGATGAACAGAAAACGTGTTTTGGATGAACTGTAACGTGGTTTGGATGAACTGTAACATGGATTGGATGAACTCTAACGTGGTTTGGATGAACTGTAACGTGGTTTGGGTGAACTGTAACGTGGTTTGGATGAACTGTAACGTGGTTTGGATGAACTGTAAAAATGTTTTGGATGAACTGTAACGTGTTATTGGAATATGTAGGAGCTTATGGGAATATGTAGGAGCTTATGGGAATATGTGGGAGCTTATGGGAATATGTGGGAGCTTATGAGAATATGTGGGAGCTTATGGGAATATGTGGCAGCTTATGGGAATATATGGGAGCTTATGGGAATTTTTGGGAGCTTATGGGTATATGTAGAAGCTTATGGGAGTAAGTGGGAGCTTATGGGAATATGTAGGAGCTTATGGGAATATGTGGGAGCTTATGGGAATATGTAGGAGCTTATGGGAATATTAGGAGCTTATGAGAATATGTGGGAGCTTATGGGAGTTGTTGGGAGCTTATGGGAATTATTGGGAGCTAATAAACATAAGTGGAAGCTTATGGAAATATAAGGAGCTTATGGAAATATAAAGGAGCTTTTGGGAATATGTAGGAGCTTATGGGAATATGTAGGAGCTTATGGGAATATGTAACATGTCTTGGATACACTGTAACATGTTTTGGATACACTGTAACATGTTTTGGATGAACTGTAACGTGGTTTGGATGAACTATAACGTGGTTTGGATGAACTGAAACGTGGTTTGGATGAACAGAAACGTGGTTTGGATGAACTGTGACACGGTTTGGATGAACTGTAACATGGTTTGGATGAACTGTAACGTGTTTTGTATGAACTGAAACGTGGTTTGGATGAACAGAAACGTGGTTTGGATGAACTCTAACGTGGTTTGGATGAACTGAAACGTGGTTTTGATGAACTCTAACGTGGTTTGGATGAACTGTAATGTGTTTTGGAAATATGTAAAAGAATTTCAAACACGGACATCATTTAAAAAATACCTATTTATATTGTTGAGTTTTAGCAGCTGGCATTAGTGGATCTGAGGAGTTCACTCGTTTTCCAAAGATGTTGTGGACAATATTCATGTCTGTATCATTGTTCTGTTGATTTGATAACAATAGTAATATTTTTTAAAAATTATACATTGATTAAATTTTGTAAACTATAACTTCTTTTGGATGAACTGTAACATGTTTAGGATGAATTCTAACGTGTTTTGGATGAACTCTAACGTGTTTTGGATGAACTCTAACGTGGTTTGGATGAACTGT
>JAGDYQ010000108.1:1905319-1917755 GCA_021962125.1 Bulinus truncatus | reverse complement strand
ACACAGGGGGCTACAAAAGTAAGTGACACAGGGCACCACAAAGGTAAGCTGACACAGGGCGCCACAAAAGTAAAAAAAAAGTGACTTCTGGAACTCACAAAAGTAACTGATTCCCAGGAGCACCACAAAAGTAACTGACACAGGGCACCACAAAAGTAACTGACACAGGGCACCACAAAAGTAACTGACACAGGGCACCACAAAAGTAAGTGACACAGGGCACCACAAAAGTAACTGACACAGGGCACCACAAAAGTAAGTGACACAGGGCACCACAAAAGTAAGTGACACAGGGCACCACAAAAGTAACTTGATTTAGGGCACCACAAAAGTAACTGACACAGGGCACCACAAAAAAACTATAAAATAAATTTTAAAAATAAACAAAGTAAAAGTGACACAGGGCACCACAAAAGTAACTGACACAGGGCACCACAAAAGTAAATGACACAGGGCACCACAAAAGTAAGTGACACTGAGGGCACCACAAAAAGTAAGTGACACAGGAGTACCACAAAAGTAACTTGATACAGGGCACCACAAAATAACAAATTTACTTTTAAATAAACAACAAAAAAAAAAAAGTAACTGACACAGGGCACCACAAAAGTAACTGACACAGGGCACCACAAAAGTAAGTGACACAGGGCACCACAAAAGTAACTGACACAGGGCACCACAAAAGTAACTGACACAGGGCACCACAAAAGTAAGTGACACAGGGCACCACAAAAGTAAGTGACACAGGGCACCACAAAAGTAAGTGACACAGGGCACCACAAAAGTAACTGACACAGGGCACCACAAAAGTAACTGACACAGGGCACCACAAAAGTAACACTGACACAGGGCACCACAAAAGTAACTGACACAGGGCACCACAAAATAGTAACTTGACTACAGGGCACCACAAAAGTAAGTGACACAGGGCACCACAAAAGTAACTGACACAGGGCACCACAAAAAGTAACTGACACAGGGCACCACAAAAGTAAGTGACACAGGGCACCACACGGGGGGCACCACAAAAGTAAGTGATACAGGACGCCACAAAAGTGTTGCTTGATAGAAGCCAGCAGCAATGCTTCCGCCGTAGACGTATGCAGCCCCAGTACGCTAGTTTATGTGAACAGTTTTATATAATGCCCCTTTGGTGTCACTAGTTTCAGAGAGAATCACCGCAACGGTCATCGCCGCATGGCATCTGAAGTCATTATAAGATTCGAGCCCCATACATTTGCGTCATACACCAATACGCGATGCGAGGTGTCAGACCGAATATCTGTCATGAGGCTCTGTATTTTTTTTTTGGAGGGGTGGGAGGATGGGCTCGATTCTTAATGTTAACTTCCATAGAGTGTCATGACAGTTTGGGGAGGGGTTCGATTCTTAATGTTAACTTCCATAGAGTGTCATGACAGTTTTTACAGGAGGTTCGATTCTTAATGTTAACTTCCATATGGAGTGTCACTGACAGGTTGGGGGAGGGGTTCGATTCTTAATGTTAACTTCCATATAGTGTCATGACAGGTTGGGGAGGGGTTCGATTCTTAATGTTAACTTCCATAGAGTGTCATGACAGTTTGGGGAGGGGTTCGATTCTTAATGTTAACTTCCATAGAGTGTCATGACAGTTTGGGGAGGGGTTCGATTCTTAATGTTAACTTCCATATAGTGTCATGACAGGTTGGGGAGGGTTCGATTCTTAATGTTAACTTCCATATAGTGTCATGACAGGTTGGGGAGGGGTTCGATTCTTAATGTTAACTTCCATATAGTGTCATGACAGGTTGGGGAGGGGTTCGATTCTTAATGTTAACTTCCATATAGTGTCATGACAGGTTGGGGAGGGGTTCGATTCTTAATGTTAACTTCCATATAGTGTCATGACAGGTTGGGGAGGGGTTCGATTCTTAATGTTAACTTCCATATAGTGTCATGACAGGTTGGGGAGGGGTTCGATTCTTAATGTTAACTTCCATATAGTGTCATGACAGGTTGGGGAGGGGTTCGATTCTTAATGTTAACTTCCATATAGTGTCATGACAGGTTGGGGAGGGGTTCGATTCTTAATGTTAACTTCCATATAGTGTCATGACAGGTTGGGGAGGGGTTCGATTCTTAATGTTAACTTCCATAGAGTGTCATGACAGTTTGGGGAGGGGTTCGATTCTTAATATTAATTAGCTTCCATAGAGTATCATGACAGTTTGGGGAGGGGTTCGATTATTAATGTTAACTTCCATAGAGTGTCTTGACAGTTTGGGGGGATGGGCTCTATTCTTAATGTTAACTTCCATAGAGTGTCATGACAGTTTGGGGGAGGGGTTCGATTCTTAATGTTAATTCCATAGAGTGTCATGACAGTTTGGGGGGGGGGGGCTCTGGTTGTCAGAAAATATTTGGGGCCTGATAGTGTGGATGACTTTTTTTTGCCAGTAGTATTTTTGGTATGACCATTCAAATCAACAAAGTTACTAAAAGACATAATCTTTCGCTGATTTTTGTTAATTTCTATTTGATCGAGTTCGAATGCTAGGTGCGGGGAAACTGCGGTTGTATAATTACGCCCCCCCCCATCCACTGATTAAAGATCATCGACGTTGTAAAACTACAAGCCTCACTTGTGTGCTCAGTATGGTGCTGTAAGACGTTGCAAAAACAGAAAGATGCAAAATAATAACAACGAAGCACTCCAACTGACAGCACATGACAGGTCATTGGGGATGGAGGAGGGGCTACTGACAGCACATGACAGGTCTGTGGGTGGGGGTGGGGGAGGGGTTGAGCTACTGGCAAAGTGGATGAGTCAGAGTCGTCATCTTAAACACAACTGTGGTCAAAATCAACATTTGCAGAATGAAAAAAAAACCCACTACCATCCATCGTACCTAGGGTCGTAGACAATAAATCCTGGGGGGGGGGGGTGCCAGAGATGGAGATTTGTGAGGCTTTTGTACTTAAGTCTGTAGCCCAGGCACGCCGAGAGGGGGGTCAGGGGGGTCACCCCAACTGAAACCCTTTACCCAAAGGTTAGGTCATTGCAATCTACATCACTGCCATAGTGGGTGTGCGGTGCACCCATGAAGTGTGTGTGTTGTCGGTGTAAAGTCTAAACATCTTTGTCTGTACAGTTGTGTGTGTGTTGTCGGTGTAAAGTCTAAACATCTTTGTCTGTACAGTTGTGTGTGTGTGTGTGTGTTGTCGGTGTAAAGTCTAAACATCTTTGTCTGTACAGTTGTGTGTGTGTGTTGTCGGTGTAAAGTCTAAACATCTTAGTCCGTACAGTTGTGTGTGTGTGTTGTCGGTGTAAAGTCTAAACATCTTTGTCTGTACAGTTGTGTGTGTGTGTGTGTTGTCGGTGTAAAGTCTAAACATCTTTGTCTGTACAGTTGTGTGTGTGTGTGTTGTCGGTGTAAAGTCTAAACATATTTGTCTGTACAGTTGTGTGTGTGTTGTCGGTGTAAAGTCTAAACATCTTTGTCTGTACAGTTGTGTGTGTGTGTTGTCGGTGTAAAGTCTAAACATCTTTGTCTGTACAGTTGTGTGTGTGTGTTGTCGGTGTAAAGTCTAAACATCTTTGTCTGTGCAGTTGTGTGTGTGTGTGTGTTGTCGGTGTAAAGTCTAAACATCTTTGTCTGTACAGTTGTGTGTGTGTGTTGTCGGTGTAAAGTCTAAACATCTTTGTCTGTACAGTTGTGTGTGTGTGTTGTCGGTGTAAAGTCTAAACATCTTTGTCTGTACAGTTGTGTGTGTGTGTGTTGTCGGTGTAAAGTCTAAACATCTTTGTATGTACAGTTGTGTGTGTGTGTTGTCGGTGTAAAGTCTAAACATCTTTGTCTGTACAGTTGTGTGTGTGTGTGTTGTCGGTGTAAAGTCTAAACATCTTTGTCTGTACAGTTGTGTGTGTGTGTTGTTGGTGTAAAGTCTAAACATCTTTGTCTGTACAGTTGTGTGTGTGTGTTGTCGGTGTAAAGTCTAAACATCTTTGTCTGTGCAGTTGTGTGTGTGTGTGTTGTCGGTGTAAAGTCTAAACATCTTTGTCTGTACAGTTGTGTGTGTGTGTTGTCGGTGTAAAGTCTAAACATCTTTGTCTGTACAGTTGTGTGTGTGTGTTGTCGGTGTAAAGTCTAAACATCTTTGTCTGTACAGTTGTGTGTGTGTGTTGTTGGTGTAAAGTCTAAACATCTTTGTCTGTGCAGTTGTGTGTGTGTGTGTGTTGTCGGTGTAAAGTCTAAACATCTTTGTCTGTACAGTTGTGTGTGTGTGTTGTCGGTGTAAAGTCTAAACATCTTTGTCTGTACAGTTGTGTGTGTGTGTTGTCGGTGTAAAGTCTAAAAATCTTTGTCTGTACAGTTGTGTGTGTGTGTGTGTTGTCGGTGTAAAGTCTAAACATCTTTGTCTGTACAGTTGTGTGTGTGTGTTGTCGGTGTAAAGTTTAAACATCTTTGTCTGTACAGTTGTGTGTGTGTGTTGTCGGTGTAAAGTCTAAACATCTTTGTCTGTACAGTTGTGTGTGTGTTGTCGGTGTTAAGTCTAAACATCTTTGTATGTACAGTTGTGTGTGTGTGTTGGCGGTGTTATGACTGAACATATTTGTCTGTACAGTTGTGTGTGTGTGGGGGGTGTTAAGACTGAACATATTTGTCTGTACAGTTGTGTGTGTGGGGGGTGTTATGACTGAACATATTTGTCTTACAGTTGTGTGTGTGTGTGGGGGTGTTATGACTGAACATAGTTGTCTGTACAGTTGTGTGTGTGTGGGGGGTGTTGATTTTATGACTCAACATCTTTTTCTGTACTGACTTGTCACAACAAGTGGAGCAAGTAAAATGAGATGTCATGTGCTGGCATGGGATGTATATAAAAATAAAGTTCAGTTAGCCACTAGTTCAGTTAGCCACTAGTTCAGTTGGCCACTAGTTCATTTGGCCACTAGATCACTTGGCCACTAGTTCACTTGGTCACTAGTTCAGTTGGCCACTAGTTAAGTTGTCACTGGTTCAGTTGATCACTAGTTCAGTTGGTCATTAGTTGCTTATGGAAGACAGTTGTTACATAGAGTTCAATCTAGTACAGATGTAAAAAAAAAGCGTCTAGTGTTTGGTTCAGGTTTAGTACAGCAGAGACGAGACAAGTCAGTGGTCAGTTTATGTGTCTCCGTTGTGAAATGTTTTCTGAAGAATAAAGTGAGGTCAAGAGTTGTGTAGTCGATGTGGTATAATAGAATGGTGTCAATGATCACCACACACCAACACACGAGAGACCACCGCACACAACGACACACGAGAGACCACCCCACACACCGACACACGAGAGACCCCCCCACACACCGACACACGAGAGACCACCCCACACACCGACACACGAGAGACCACCGCACACACCAACACACGAGAGACCACCCCACACACCGACACACGAGAGACCACCCCCACATACCAACACACGAGAGACCACCCAACACACCGACACACAAGAGACCACCCCACACACCGACACACGATGGACCACCCCACACACCGACACACGAGAGACCACCCCACACACCATAGCTCATGAATTCACATTGACTTCATGTACTTATATTTTTATGTTTTGTATTTCCCACCAGTTAGTGGCTTTGATGTAATGGAACCATTTTCTCCTCCTATTTACCGGCTCTGATAATTGTCCCTTAGTCCATCAAAATGGGTACTTGGCATTTTATTGTGGGAAAGTAAAGGCGGCTGGACATTGTACTGGCCACACAACCCCATAAATTAGCCTGGGTTAGAGAAACAGATTAACCTACATTTTACTAGAAGACTATGTAACGACTTTATAAGGAAATATTCCCCCCCTTTTTTTATGTATAAGCGATTTGGGCTCTGCGTTAAATCGAAAGTAAAGAATTAATACAACAGTATTTCAGTTTCAAAATACAATCATGAAAAGGTCGGATCTGCCCGAAACCAAAAAATTAACCTAGCCTACCGATCAAGCCTAAGGGGATATGACTCTATGCATAAGGTTTTGTAGGGTACAGCTAGTACATATTTAATACAAACACACACACATTTATACATTTAGCCTATGTATATATATACTTCATACATACGATTAATGTATGCTGACTGTTTTACTTCTTAGTACCAGTGACCGATGAAAACAAGATTAGTTGGCCAGTACAAAACCAACCAAAAAAAACAAGCAAAGTGACCGATAGACCTAAACTTTTAATCAATCCCGTCCTGGCTAAAATCAAGAGTCTCCTTACAACTATTCAAACACCGAAAAAAAAATCGCCACATACCAATTTTTCACCCGGAGCTGTCTGGAGCGCTGGAGTCATCCTGCTGTCTATCATGCCGGCGGTAGTCCACATGACTAACGACAGTACACAGAGGATCTCAAAGTGTAATCTCACGTCTGCCACATCCATCTCTTTGGATTCACGTCCAATTTGATTCGACCAAAAACAAAATATCTAATATCACTTCCAGGCGGGTTAACTCAGCTGGCTTCGTTCTTCTGTACGTAATAACATTTATTTGAGCGTTTCTGGGGTATTCGATTCCTTCGTATTTTTCTTCTTTAAAATGATGCCGGTAATGAGATTTAGTTTTAAAGTCGCTAATAATTCAATGCCAAGACTTTCAAGCGTTAAGGAAACTGATTGAATTGGTGCGGTAGTGGTAACTTTGACGATACAGTTCACTAAGAGTGTTGAATGGTTTGGTCGTCTGCGCGGAACGCTATTCAAGCAATCCACATTTTAGGTTACGGTAGAATTTAAAATTAAATTTGGTTTCCACATATACAATTTACCGCGTTTCTTTCTCTTTTTTAACAATTTTATTGGATTTTTTTATTTGCATTTTTTTTTTTATTTTTTTTTTTAAATTATTTTTTATTAAGATTAATCTTTGTTAAAGTTAGTATCAGTTAAAATTTATAGCTGAAAAAAAAATGACACAAACTCATTATTTGATGACGTAAAGCACATTTATTTCAAAACATTTTCCAGATTGGTAATGGATTTAAGAAATTACGCACTGAAGAGATAAATACACTGAAACTCGCGCATCTTACATTTCTAGGAAAAACTCGTACATGGAATAAAGGTCAAGTATTTACTTCTCACACTTACATAACGTATAAAATGAATTTACTAATAAATAATAGTTCTTCTAACTAATATATTACACAACAATTACGTAGTCTTTGTGAATCTAACCTCAACAAAAGTTAAACATAAGTCTATACGATGTACGAAACTTTGGAACTTCCGTGTGATCTCATTTTGAAATGTATGAGGTTCCTATTTTTTAGACAACAAAATATCTCTGTAACTTGTACCGAATTTGACTTTGTAACCAATACGTAGACAGTTTTGAATAGCCCAATCCCCCCCTCCCCCACCAATTCCGACAAAGATTACTAGCGCCGCCGGGGCTAAAACTCACCTTTTTCCACTATACATAAAATGCTCACAAATTCATTTCTATAGAGTGACACCCCCCCCCCCCCACACACACATTCTGTTATCTGTTGTTTACAATTCGTTATATTTTACAATCTTCAACGCTTCCGTTAATATCTATTTCACCTGAGATATTTATTTCCCGTGTTTCATTTTGTTTCCATCTAGGAAAAATGCCGTCCGTCTGAACATTTAAAGAAATCATAATGCCGTTGAACAGAACAGTTTTCACCCACAAAGTAAAACTTCTGGCAAAGGCTCGAGTAAAGACTGATAGCAATGCCTCGCTCCAAAACCAAGTCACTGTGACAGACAGCCTTCCCAAGGCTTGGCACATTCTCCATGAGTTGAACAAAACCCTCCTGAAGCAGCCCACCATTCTGATCTACCCGAAGCGTTGGGCCACATTCGGTCCAGAGACTGGGGGCCCTGAAACAAGCTATGCTCGCACTGGCTTCATTACGGCCAGGCATAGTCATCACGTCCACATGCCTCCATTCAGAAGCCTGTCCACCGAGGCGACTGAGGATGAAGAGCCGGCCGTGGTGGACGACGAGGACGTCCCGTTCTCTCAGCTGATCAACATCTTCTTTGACCGAGCGGCGCAACTCCTGGAGCAGAGACTTGTGGAGCAATACAAGTAGGTCGAGCAGTTGGATTTAAATGTAGATAGGTCTATATGTGTATTTGTATACTAGGAGCAGTAAAGTAGATGGAGCAGTTGGAGATAGGTCGATATGTGTATGTTTATACTAGGATCAGTAAAGTAGGTGGAGCAGTTGGAGATAGGTCGATATGTGTATGTTTATACTAGGATCAGTAAAGTAGGTGGAGCAGTTGGAGATAGGTCGATATGTGTATGTTTATACTAGGATCAGTACAGTAGGTGGAGCAGTTGGAGATAGGTCGATATGTGTATGTTTATACTAGGATCAATAAAGTAGGTGGAGCAGTTGGAGATAGGTCGATATGTGTATGTTTATACTAGGATCAGTAAAGTAGGTGGAGCAGTTGGAGATAGGTCGATATGTGTATGTTTATACTAGGATCAGTAAAGTAGGTGGAGCAGTTGGAGATAGGTCGATATGTGTATGTTTATACTAGGATCAGTAAAGTAGGTGGAGCAGTTGGAGATCGGTCTATATGTGTATCTGTATATGTGTATCTGTACACTAGGAGCCGTACAAGTAAGTGGAGCAGTTGGATTTAAATGTAGATAGGTCTATATGTGTATACTAAGTGCAGTAGTCGAGTGTTTATGTAGATTTGTTCTATACAGTAGCATTGATCAAACTATCAATCAGCCAATCAATCGGTATATCTATCTCTGTGTTCATCCGTCTATTTTTATGGACATCTAAAATACCAATCTTTTGGATCTAATAATCTGTCTAGTCGATCTATTTATCCAACAATTACTTTGAACCCATCGAACCTCTCTACCTAATTATGTCTGTTTATCTCTAATTTAAAAAAAAAATCTATTTACATATCGATATATCTATTTCAATATTTATCTAATTCAGACATGGGCCAACTGCGGCCCGCGGGTCACGTAAGACCCGTTTAGATGTTTGATACGCCCCTTACCCCCCCCCCCCCCCACCACCACCGCTTGTCTACATCAGTGACGTTCGTGTATCGGTTTATATTTGATAACTCCATCTATCTGCTATTGGTCCGGCCATTCTGTACAAATGTAAGAACCCATTGTTGGGGCCCCGCGGATCTAACAGTCTCCCCATTCCTTATCTAATGTATCCGTATGTCCAGACAGAAGGGCAGTAAACAGATGACGCTGCAGCAGAAAGTGAACCTGGTCCGAGGCATCCTGTCCGTCATCAAACCCTGCTCCCACGTACTGTCCATTACATTCCCGTTGAGGCGAGACGACGGCACCACGGAAATCATCAGGGCGTACAGAGCCCAGCACAAACAGCACCGAACACCAAGCAAAGGTGGAATAAGGTTTAGGTTAGTTGGTTAGATTCAAGATAGAATTGCCCACAGAGTCTGGCACAAACAGCACAGAACACCAAGCAAAGGTGGCTTTTGGATAAGTTTAGCTAGATACTTTATTATTTCTAATCACTCTCTCCAACACTTAAAATACAAATAAATACGAATTAAGTTGTCCATTGAAGAAGTAAAGATCGCCTATTTGGTCTACTTATCTGGACAACGTCACAAGCAAAAAAAAAAAACGAACCAAAGGAATTAAATTTTGGTTTTCATCAAATATTTATTGGTTGATTTTGTTCGGTTCAAATATCCAACAATGCAAGTTTTCCAAGTTGATTGAATTTTTTTTCAAATAGTATATAATTAGCACATACACATTGAGGAAAAAGTGAAATATTATTGCTTACACTATAGTACATTTTACTACACGTTAACCTATAAAGATTTTCAGTCATAGACCTAGGTCATTGAACTGTTCATTTGATTTCATTATTTACATGTACAGCCTTAACTTGTGTACGTATTTCATTTGTTTCACAAGTAGGCAAGGCCGTAGCCAGGATTTTTTTTTTTTTTGGAGGGGGGCTGTGCGGAGAGTTTTATATAAGAAAAAATTGGAACACAATGATAAAGAAGTATATTTTATAATAGAATTTGATTTTTAGAATTAATTTGTGGGGGAGGGGGCTACAGCCCCCCCCCCCAGCCCTCCCTCCCGGCTTCGGCCTTGCAAGTAGGCCTATTTATTTGCATACACGACATAAATTTGACAGCTCATCTGACATCTATTTTTTCCCGCCTGTTTTTTTTTGTGTCTTAATTTCATAAAGTGCAGACATTGATTTTGACGAAGTGACCGCCCTTGCAGCGCTGATGACCTACAAGTGTGCAGTTGTCAACGTTCCGTTCGGCGGAGCCAAGGCCGGTGTAAAAATAAATCCAAAAAACTATTCCGGTAAGATTTGTTTTACATGCCAACTTTTAGTGTTGAAGAAAAAAAAAACACACCGTTGCATTATTTTAGTTTAGAAAGATACAAATCTATCTATCGACAGAGGCGGAGCTGGAGAGAATCACACGAAAGATGACCATCGAGTTCGCCAAGAAAGGTTTCATCAGCCCGGGCATCGACGTCCCGGCGCCCGACATGGGGACCGGCGAGAGGGAAATGAGCTGGATAGCGGACACGTACACTAACACCATAGGATACAAGGACATCAATGCCAGGGCGTGCGTCACGGGGAAACCTATCACCCAGGTCAGGTCTCAGGTGTTGTAAGGCGGGAAGGGTGGGGGTGGAGGGCTAGGTTAAGGTCGCAGCCGAAAAATCTTTAGGGGTGGGGGGGGGTTGAGAAACGATTTGGAGCCAACTTAATTCAATCACCTACTCACTCACTATATAAATTACTCATTCACAATATAAATTACTCAATCACAATATAAATTACTTACTCACAATATAAATTACTCACTCACAATATAAATTACTCACTCACAATATAAATTACTCACTCACAATATAAATTATACAGAATGAGCATTAATCACCTACTCACTCACAATATAAATTATACACAATGAGCATTAATCACCTACTCACTCACAATATAAATTATACACAATGAGCATTAATCACCTACTCACTCACAATATAAATTATACACAATGAGCATTGTTAGTTTAAATCGATTAGTACGAAAACAGCAATATTTATGTATTATTCTATTGTGTATCAATATTTAGCTGTTTCACTGTTTAAAAACAAAATCTCCCTTAGATTTATTTTAGTATTTAGTATGGATATTTCCCAATAATCCACTTAGCTAGTGTGATCAACTGTGTAAAAATGCAGAGAATGTAAGAACGCCAGTTTATTTGGCAGCTCTCTCTTACTTCTAGCACAATTTCACCCAATTTTAACAATATCCACAAAGAGATTTTCCACCATTAATTAGTCCATGTAGTTTTATTATAATTTAGGATTAGAAGAAGTTTGACAGGAAAGAAAATATGTAAATCTTTTTATGGATGAAAGCATATTAAACTCTCAGGAAAATGTCTGGTATTCAATGGGGAGAGAAAAAAAAACAACTAGCAATGTATCAGTTATGTCCCTTTGCACGCGCACAACTTATTCCCGTTGAAACATTATACAAGGGTTAATTGCTTTTATCAAAAAATATAACAACAGCTTTATCAGTGAATCAATTACACTGCTTAAAAAAAGGGTCATCATTTATTATTACTTTATTGTTTTGACAGGGCGGAATACATGGCAGAATCTCGGCCACAGGTCGAGGGATTTTTTTCGGCATCAAAAATTTCATCATGAACGCCGACTACATGGAGAGTATCGGGCTGGCACCAGGCTTCCATCAGAAGGACTTCATAGTGCAGGTAACAGGACAAATAAAACAGGCCATACCAACCAGGGCAGTGCTTACGTTATAGGGGCCATTGGCAAAGGTGCATTTGGAGGCCCTAGGAAACGGTACATAAGGGGGCCCTAGGAAACGGTACATAAGGGGGCTCTGTGAAACGGTACATAAGGGGGCTCTGTGAAACGGTACATAAGGGGGCCCTAGAAAACTATACTTAAGGGGGCTCTGTGAAACGGCACATAAGGGGGCCCTAGGAGTGGAACATAAAGGGGCCCTAGGAAACGGTACATAAGGGGGCTCTAGGAAACGGTACATAAGGGGGCCCTAGAAAACTATACATAAGAGGGCTCTAGGAAATGGTACATAAGGGGGCCCTAGGAAACGGTACATAAGGGGGCCCTAGGAAACGGTACATAAGGGGGCCCTAGGAAACGGTACATAAGGGGGCCCTAGGAAACGGTACATAAGGAGGCCAAAGCAAAAGTAAATTTAAGGCTTTAAGACAAAAATATTGTTAAGTCACTGCTTAGGTCCCTAATACTTTTTTGTGACAATGTGGGCCTCTCTGACCCCCCTCCCAACTGTTTATTTATTCGCCTCAGTCCATTCCCCTAATAAATTTTAGGAG
>JAGDYQ010000108.1:1875319-1892819 GCA_021962125.1 Bulinus truncatus | reverse complement strand
ACTAGTGTAGCTGTTTCAATGTATACCAACACATTTTATAAACAGTGAGGACTAGTGTAGCTGTTTCAATGTATAACAACATATTTTATAAACAGTGAGGACTAGTGTAGCTGTTTCAATGTATAACAACACATTTTATAAACAGTGAGGACTAGTGTAGCTGTTTCAATGTATAACAACACATTTTATTTCACATGAATTGATTTCGTTTTTTTTTCAGATACGCCATATAACTGATAATTTCAAATAAATTTACATACTCATGAAAAATAATCATGCAAGGTTTTTTTTTATCTCATTATTTTTGTTCATTGATACCTTTGGTAGATTTTTTTGCTTACCACGTTATCAAATGTTTTATATTATCAATATTTTTACTAAAATATCAATTATTTTACTATATTACCGATATTTTGTATATATCATCACATTTTTTTTACTGCATTATGAATATGTTTACAACAGTATGTCTTGTGTTGCCTATTTTTGATGTTTTTTTTTTTGTTTATTTTACCTATAGTGTCTGTATCATTGTAATATTTACTTGTGAATGGGATTCTAATTATAGAAAATGTTTACCAGTCACATGATGTCAATGTTTTAACACCTCATACCACTGAGCCTCATAGTAAAATCATGTGATCCTGTCCATATATTTGAATTATCATTGATATTTATGTTTTGAGTTTACGGGTAAGATGAGAGTTGTTTTTTTTTTCAATTACACCAGTAACATTTGACAAATCTTATTGCATTTAGGCTACATGCGCGTTGATTTTTTGCCGTCATTTACTGGTTACGGCAGTAGCTGTATCATTAGTGATTTTACAGACGTTCATGTAATACCAGAAAACCTCAAACTTATATGAAGGAAAAGAAGAGTAGAAAAAAAAGAAGAGTGAGAGACAGACTGAAATGAGAAACATCAAGCCACGTTCGTTGTTATAAATAATGTATATAGTATTAAATCATCATTACTAATCTTCAGCTAACGTTTTCTAACACACGCTTTTTTTTCTGAAAAGAAAAACAAACATATTTTTTGCCTCTAGATGTATTAGTCATCTTGGTCAAGGAAAAAGCGAATGAAAGTTAAACTTTTATTTATGTTTTTTTTTAATTATTGAAGAAAGTGATTTTAATGATTATATATATTTTTTATAAACAGATATTTCTCATTGTTACTTATTAAGGACTTGCATGAACGTAAGACAGACCTATAGTAATAAACAATCATTAAAATGTGTTTGCCACCATTAGTCCATGAGTAATTTATATATTTATATATATGTCAGTTGAGTCTAGAATTAAAATGACCAGTTTTTTGTTCTTTTTTTTTCTTATGCAATATATATATATATATATATATATATATATATATATATATATATACCCATCTTTCACTGAATGCACCTTTCTGCTGCGTTTATATATTAATATATACATTCATTTATACTCGTCATTTTAGGAATGAAATAAAATTGACAGTTTTTTTTTTTGTTCTGGTTTAGTACACGAGAATGAATCACTTCCTTGTCTGCATATTAATCCACATCATAATAATATAGGGCACTCTGTTCGAATTCAAGGAGAAAGGGGGTGAGGGGTGGGGGCTGGGGGGTCGAAGATATCCTGAATGGGTAAGGAATGGAGGAGGGTAGGAGTGGGGAGAGGGGGGAGGGTGCTGTCAAGGAACAAGGGGTTAGGGGGAGGGTAGAGGAGAGCATAGTTTTTATCTTTTCTCCAACTTGCCTTTTGATTGGACACTTCATTTTGATCTTTGTGTAGCGGGTCTTTCACCAACCCCCCCCCCGCGCCATCCTCTTAGCTGGACCCCTCCCCCGGTCTTCCACCCCTCCCTCACACATCCACCCGCCCCCATCCAATTACCGCCTCAGAGGACTTGAAGATGTTTACTTGTTCGAAAAAATTGAACTTGTCAGAACGATTACAGGCTCTGGGGAGTTTGATTTACTTGGCGCCCTATTTTTTTTATATTTATGATTCCCCCCCCCCCCCAATTTTAAGTCCCTCCCCCCATCCACCACACAGACCCCCCCTCTTCCTCCCCAATAAAACAACACATTGGTGTATCCTGTTAACAAAGTTATCATGAGAGCTAACGTAATGAGATCAAGGTACTATGAATAGGAATCTGGTGTCACACCCAATCTCAGTCCATTCAGCGCTAACCCCTACATGTCATCCTGTACCACCGCAGCCGTTCTATCACCGCAGCCGTTCTATCACCGCAGCCGTTCTATCACCGCAGCCGTTCTATCACCGCAGCCGTTCTATCACCGCAGCCGTTATTATGGGATGGAAAAACTAGGTAACCTCGAGGACCTCACCCTGCCATACTGAACCCCACCCCTCCCCCTTCTAGTAACAATGTCTAAGTAATCAGGTGCTAAGCGGGGCTTTGTCGAACACTATTTGCCTAGAGTGCCTAAATTCTCTTAAGTCTCTGCCTAGGTCCCACCCCTCCCCCTTCCTTAATGACCCTGGCACTGCATACCACCCACACCTTACCAGTGGTGCACCACCCATACAGTAACAGTCCTGAAGAGTTGTTGTTGTTGTTGTTGATTTTTCCCTAAACATGAAAAATTGATTCGCCCCTCAAGTATTTTGGATACCAAATATTTTTGTCAGAACAAGGGAAGATACATTTGCGAATCGCCTTGCGCCCCTTTGTGACCAGATAAATTTGAAGAAATTCCTACCACAAGAGTCAACGGAATTCTGAGAGAGTAAAACAAAAGAGAAAAATTTAGGTTTAGGCCAGGAAGGTTTAGGCCTTGAAGGTTTACCACCGAGAAAAGCAGACATATTTGGAGAAGACTCTACAGAGAGAAAGAAAATAGGGAATAGTAAGGAAATAAGAATAATTCTTTCTAACTACAAGATTAAATATCACCAATGACATTGCTGAAATATTGTATATATGGCAAGGTTGGAATATTGTATAAATGACTGTTGAAATATTGTGTAAATGACATGCTTGAAATATATTGTATGCATGACATATTGTATAAATGACATGTTTGACATGATTATAATCTACTAGTTGCAAGTACCCGACTTTGCCCGGGTTTAAAATAAGGTTTTCTGTTTACCTTCTGTTTTCTCCCTACCCCCTCTCTCCCTTCCTCTCTCTCTCCCTCCCTCCCCCTCTCCCTTTCCCTCCCTCCCTCTCCCTCCCTATCTCCCATCTCCCTCTCTCCCATCTCCCTCTCTCCCCTCTCCCCCTCCCTCTCTCCTTCCCTCCCCTCTCTCCATCTCCCCCTACTCCCTCTCCCATCTCCCTCTCTCCCCTTTTCTCCCTCCCTCCCCTTTCCACCTCTCTCTCCCTCCCCCTCTCTCCCTTCCTCTCTCTCCCTCCCTCCCCCTCTCCCTTTCCCTCCCTCCCTCTCCCTCCCTATCTCCCATCTCCCTCTCTCCCATCTCCCTCTCTCCCTCTCTCCCCCTCCCTCTCTCCTTCCCTCCCTCTCTCCATCTCCCCCTACTCCCTCTCCCATCTCCCTCTCTCCCCTTTTCTCCCTCCCTCCCCTTTCCACCTCTCTCTCCCTCCCCCTCTCTCTCCCCCCTTCCTCCCTCCCCTCATTCCCTCTCTCTCCCTCCCTGCCACCCTCCCTCTCTCCCTCCCCCTCTCTCTCCCTCCCTCTCTCTCCCTCCCTCCCTCTCTCTCCCTCCCTCCCCCTCTCTCTCCCCTCCCTCCCCCTCTCTCTCCCTCCCTCCCCTCTCTCTCTCCCTCCCTGCCCCCTTCACTCTTTATCTCTCTCCCTCCCTCCCTCCCTCCCTCCCCCTCTCTCCCCCTCCCTCTCTCCCCTCACTCCACACTCTCTCCCTCCCTCCCCTCTCTCTCCCTCCCTCCCCCTCTCTCTCCCTCCCTCCCCCTCTCTCCCTCCCTCCCCCTCTCTCTCCC
The DNA here is from genome assembly GCA_021962125.1 of Bulinus truncatus. NCBI lineage: Eukaryota > Metazoa > Mollusca > Gastropoda > Planorbidae > Bulinus > Bulinus truncatus. Next base: position 1,888,891 of record JAGDYQ010000108.1, on the reverse strand, counting down.
TCCCTTCCTTTCTCTCTCTCCCTCCCTCCCCCTCTCTCTCTCTCCCTCCCCTCTCTCCCTCCCTCCCCCCCCTCTCTCCCTCCCTTCCTTTCTCTCTCCCTCCCTCCCCCCCCTCTCTCTCCCTCCCTCCCCTCTCTCTCCCCTCCCTCCCCTCTCTCTCCCTCCCTCCCCCTCTCTCTCCCTTTCTCTCTCTTCCTTTCTCTCTCCCCCCATCTCCCTCTCCCCCCATCTCCCTCTATCTCTCCCTCTTTCTCCCTCCTTTTCTCCCCCCTGTCCATCCCCCTCCCTCCTCTCTCCCCCTCCCTCCCTCCTACCCTCCTTTTCCTCTCTCTCTCCTCCTGCCCCCTCTCTCTCTCTCTCTCTCTTCATCTCTCTCCCTCCCTCTCTCTCTCTCTCTCTCTCTCTCTCTCTCTATATATATATATATATATATATATATATATATATATATATACTTATTATTATGGCTTCACACTTCTTCTAAAATCTTTCTTCATTCCTTTATCTTCCTCAAACTGTACAAATCAGGGAGCATGAAAAAACAACAACAATTCTTTGCATCACAAAGGCACAATACAGCACCAGCGCGCAAGTTCTATTCGAATCGGGAAATGACGTCACAGAGGAATTTTATTTATGGCGCCGTCAAGATTACTTTAATATAGTAAAATACTAAAATAAAAAAAAATAAAAAAATTAATTACAATTAAACTACCCATCCAGATGAAACGAAACCTGTCCTATAACCTTCCCCATGTAATTATGTGTATGTGTAACAAATTTCACGTTATTTGTTTGTCTGCATCTTGAGTTATAAGGGAACAGACAGACAGACAGACAGACAGACAGACACACAGCAAATGCCTCTTATTGGTATAGAGATAACCTCTCATAATTGCGCAATTCTGTACACGCCCCCCCCCCTTTCACGCCCCCTTTTTTGTTCTTTTGTTAATTTATTCATGCACTATCTCACATATTGTTAATCTCGGTAGTTTTGATTGGTGGTTGTGATCTTCATGAAAATTCCATTAAACAATTTCAGTATCTACAAATGCGTGCATTTAGTCAGCTAAAACATCCGTCTATTCGACATTGTTATCGGCAATACGGCGATATCGTCAGACACAGTATCATCACCACCTCTTTAGGCTCCTCTTGTAAACCGACACCCATCTGTGTGGCTAAACATATACCTCCCCATAAAGAACCTACCAGCTCAGCTTTTATTATTCAGAAGAGGAAGAGGAGATGGGCAGGGTTGTCGATATGGACATTCCTAGACACATGACGTGTACGTCCTAGACACATGACGTGTACGTCCTAGACACATGACGTGTACGTCCTAGCCACATGACGTGTACGTCCTAGACACATGACGTGTACGGCCTAGACACATGACGTGTACGTCCTAGACACATGACGTGTACGTCCTAGACACATGACGTGTACGTCCTAGACACATGACGTGTACGTCCTAGACACATGACGTGTACATCCTAGACACATGACGTGTACGGCCTAGACACATGATGTGTACATCCTAGACACATGACGTGTACGGCCTAGACACATGACGTGTACGGCCTAGACACATGACGTGTACGTCCTAGACACATGACGTGTACGTCCTAGACACATGACGTGTACGTCCTAGCCACATGACGTGTACGTCCTAGACACATGACGTGTACGGCCTAGACACATGACGTGTACGTCCTAGACACATGACGTGTACGTCCTAGACACATGACGTGTACGTCCTAGACACATGACGTGTACGTCCTAGACACATGACGTGTACATCCTAGACACATGACGTGTACGGCCTAGACACATGATGTGTACATCCTAGACACATGACGTGTACGGCCTAGACACATGACGTGTACGTCCTAGACACATGACGTGCACGGCAGTCAAAAGGTTGTTTTTTTTTCATCGGTTCAAATAGAAGGAGTTAAAAAAAAATGCTTTCACTTAATTGAGCATTTTCATCTAATGACCTTTCCCTTTTAACCCGTGGTGAGGTCACTCCCATGTTTCAATCCACACGGACTGTCTGTCCACCTACTGGTAAAAATGGCCGTAATGAAGACTTATCAATCAAGTTGTCCGGCTTGAACTGCTCAAGCATAAAGCAAGATGGTTGAATGGAATGTTGTAACCAAAAATGGCCATCGTCCCCGTTCATCACAGAACACGAGAGTGTGTGTGTGGGGAGGGGGGGGAAAGGATCCGACCCATGGAGATATGAATATGTTGACCCCGACTTGTCATTTTTCTATCGATCTGTCTTCACTGACCGGCAGGCGGTGCCCCCCCCCCCCACCTTCACACCCTTCCTTCCAACCCATTCCTGTCTTAACCATTTTTTTTTCTTTTCTAATAGCAGAGAAGCGTCTTGGTAGTTCAAACTCCAGGTCTGCATATTGTCAAGTTGTGTACAACAACCCCCCCCCCCAATACATACCCCCACCCCCTCCAAACTCCAATATTTCACCCACCCCACACTACGCCTACATTAATTAAAGTAGACTGTAGTCGTATTGAATTCTCGAGTACAGTTGGGTTGTTTTTTTTTTTTTGGGGGGGGGGTTAATAAAAACTTATTTACTAACTCAACCATCGTTTTTGTTGTTTAAAAATTTTTGGTTGTTGGCTGACAGTTTCATTTCAATGGCGTTAGTCGACTGACTTGTAGCATTGTTAGAATTAGTGCAATATTTTTTAGTAAGATGGCGTTTATTCGCACAGTGGTGTGTATTGCAGCTATCATTGGATGTGTCCATAAGCCTCTGACATCCATGTTTAAACTAGCAGACCATGTTATCGCTGATCGTTTTTGGTATGAGGAGAGTAATAAATAAACTATTAAAGTCTATGACGTGTGTAATAAAGTTCATTAATCAGTAGACGACGTACTTAATCTAAATAACAGGGTTATTTGCTATTATATTTTCTAATATTTTTTGTTTAAGTTATCCTAATAATCATAAATGTTTGCTTTTTTTAATAATCGACTTTTACAATGAATTTTTCATAAAAAATAATCACAAGAGAAAAAGACGAATGATAATGTTGATGTGGAAGATATCGGTATGTAGGCCTACAGATCCCTTAATCCTTACAATGACCATCGAGACAGAGGAAGTGTAAAATCCACCTTGTTTCTATAACCTCGGCATATGAAGGGATTGTGTGGTTAGCACAACATCCAGCCGCCTGTACTCCCCCCAACTTAAAGTCAGGTACACATTTACAGCTGTGTGTACTTGAGGGACACTTCGCCAAGCTTCGCCAGGATCTGGACAAAGTCCCTTGGCTGCTCTCACCGAGGCTTGAACCCAGGACTCTCAGGTCGACAATGGAGTGCTCTACACCACTCGGCCATCCGTCCCCTCTAAAAGGTTCATAGACAGCCATATTTTTTTTTCTTCTCCTTGTCGAGGAAGCCATTGTGGCTGTAGCTACTAAATGGTATTTTTTTTAAACTAGCTGTACCCTGCAAAACATTTGCATAGAGTTATATCCCCTTAGTCTTGATCGGCAGGCGAGGTTATTTTTTGGTTTCGGGCAGATCCAATTTTTTTCATGGTTATATTTTAAACTGGAATACTGTTGTATTAATTCTTTACTTTCGATTTAACGCACACTGGAAATGAGTATTATTATATATGATGATTATCGTGACAGGTGCAGCTGGCAAATCTGATGCGGGACCCATTGGCAATGGCGTAGCGAGCTTAACTCGCGCCGGGCACAATACCTTATTTTAGCGTCCCCCCACCCCAAAAAAAAATTCTAAAGACATATATTATATGTAAAATACACCATTTGGCTCCCATTGTGGGTAGCGACCGGGGCGTGGTGCCCCGTTACGCCACTGCCCATTGAACCAATCTATTTCGGGTTTCTTTGTCTATTGACCTGCAATCTGGTATCCAGGGAGGCCCGTAGCGTGCGGGAAGGGGGGAAGGTGGCCGCCCCTTCCCTGCATTTTGTCTAGGCCCCTCGGCTTATTTGTTCTACTTAGTAAAATTTATTACCTGCTCCCCCCCCTGCTATTGCCTGGACCCTGCTTTATCTGCAAATCACTTTTATCACTAAAGGGATAGACATTTCTTGTAAAATAATACAAAAAGTTAATCCTTACAATATTTGTAAAACAATGAAGTTGAGTCGCGGACGAATTGAGGAACTGAAAGAATAGCTGAAAGCCTGTGGGGGGGGGGGTGTGATACGGAGGGACGTTTTACTAGGACAACATTTACATAAATGACCTGGAGTGCAATTGTGTTCATGAGTATGTGTGTGTGTGTGTGTGTGTTTGTGTGTAACTTTTGACGCATATCTGAGAAATACGCAATAAATATAAATATATGATGATTGGATATCAAAATTTCCACGTTTTATTTATCATAACAATTTTATAAAAATCTTTTTTTTTTTTTTATTGCAGAAAATTGTTTTCTTCTTGATGTTTTTTTTTTTTGGTTAAGATATTTTATTCATTTGGTTCGATTTACAGGTTAAAGGGGTCACGATAAGGGTGGGGGTGGGGGGGAAGGGGGTCAAAACGTGTAATGGTGAAACCTTGTCTCTACAATCCTATAATTGGATTCAGTTCCGATGAAAACTTATCCGAAAATGGATTCGACCCCCTCCCCGCCTCCCAGTTCAACCGCCCTCCCCCCCTACCACCACCCATCCCATCTGTACTCCGCTTGTCCCAACTTTAATTCCCCCCCATTATTTTTTTTATATTTATTAATAAAAAAAACAAACAAAACATGTAGCCAAATAGAAGTCGAGTTGAAAACAAAAAAAAAAACCAGAATATGTCGAACCCGGATTGACCATTCCAATTACGTCTCCTTTTTTTACATTTCATCATATACATGGATATAGGCAAACACACGCACACACAATCACACACACACATTTTTACATCTCATCATATACATGGATTTAGGCAAACACACGCACACACAATCACACACACACTTTTTTACATCTCATCATATACATGGATTTAGGCAAACACACGCACACACAATCACACACACTTTTTTACATCTCATCATATACATGGATATAGGAAAACACACGCACACACAATCACACACACACTTTAAGCACAATGGCATCATTTTTATTTATCTGTTTTAGAACAGTGACTCTCAAAGTGTGGGTGTGGCTATCAGATGTGAATGGGAGGGTGGGGGGGCCGTTGGTCGTGTGGTAAGGCGTTCGATTGTCGACCTGAGGACCAATAACGGAAAATGGTGGGAGGGGGGGGTTGAAAAAAGGGCGCCAAACCGTTAGCCTCTATTAGTGGTTTATAGGGGAAGGGGGGGGGGTCTAAGAGATTTTATCTCATCCTTATAAGGGCTTCACACGTCAAATTTGAAGTGGGTCGCATACATTATTTAAAAAAAAAAACAAATTACTCGAAAAATAAAAACAACTAATTATTTCTTTCGCTTGTATACATATTTTTTTTTCTTTCTTTACATTTGGCTCGTGAGATCCGAACAGGTTTAACAGTGGCAGCCCCGTAGCGTAAAAATTCTACTGGAGGGGGCCAGGCATTCTACAGCAGGGGGTCAGGCAATAGCAGGGGGGGCAGGTAATACATTTTACGAAGTAGAAAAAATAAGCAGGGGGGCCAGACAAAACTCAGGGGGGCCCGGGCCCCCTACCCCCACCCCGCACGCTACGGGCCTGAATAGTGGCGGCGAAAAAAAATCAGAAATTTTTGAGAACCACTAGTCTAGAAGAAACCCTACTCGGCTTCAGGCATACATACATATATAGGCCCATATAAGAAAAAAAAAAGAAAAAAATTAAATCAATTTGATCATGTACATTTTTCCCACAATTGTCTCGTCCAGTTTATGTGCGTGCGTGTGTGTGCGTGTGCGTGTGTGTGTGCGTGTGTGTGTGTTTGTGCGACGATAGCAGACAACTATCCGACTGCGACTGTTATGCACGCGCGAATCCCTGGAGGAATCGAGCGAATCTTGTCAAGGCGATACCACGGACGTCAAGATGGCGGCCATGCTGATAATGGCGGTGTCCCGATGTATGCGGGGTGAAATTCGATTAATTTCATTTAGAATCCATACCGCCACCCCCCTCCCCCCACACCCCACCCGGGAGACTCCAGGGATATATCGGAGTCACTGGCTGACTCCGTCAAGTTCAACATTTCAATACATTGAGCCTCTATTGTTCATCATGCTATTGGGGGGGGGGCGGGGGCGGGCTGTGAGGGTGGAGTGTTGGGCTGTGTTCCTATAGTGAGTTAGAGATGTGTGTGTTACAATTGTTGAAAAATGAGACAAGTGCCACGGGGGTGGGGGAGGGGTGGAGAGGGTAAGCAGATAAAAACACTTTTATTTTTGGTTCTTCTAGTATGATTGGGGGGAAGGGGGCTGCTATGGTACTCGTAGGTAGTGATAGCACTTGATGGGACTAGCAATAGTTGGGCTTTTTTTTAGATCAGTGTAAAGATAGATGTTTTTTTTTGTGTGTACTGATAGATGTTGACTGTGTGTGGGGATAGATATCATTGGAAATACTGTGTGCTGATAGATGTTGACTGTGTGTGGAGATAGATATCATTGGAAATACTGTGTACTGATAGATGTTGACTTTGTGTGGAGATAGATAACATTAGAGATGTTGTGTTTGAATTAAATTAAAGAAATGCTATAAAGGGCATTATTTGTTATTGAATAACGGACCAATAAGTGGTTGAACGTGGGCAATGGAGCCCTAGTTGGTGGAGATTGTCAGGGATCCAAGATTGTCAGGGATCCAAGATTGTCTGGCGGCAGTCCTCGACTGGGGGTCAGGCGAATGTTGCTGTTCACTTATAAGAGGCATACATAGTTCTCTTTTATCAACTGTACTGTACTGCACTGCATTGCACTGTACTGCACCGCACTGCACTGTACTGAATTTGCTGTACTGTACTGTACTGCACAGCACTGTACTGCACAGCACTGTATTGTACTGAACTGTACTGTATTGTTCTGTGTTGTGCTGTACTATACTATACTGGACTGGACTATATATATTTCATTATTAAACTTTTAAATTTTTTTCTTATTTGTTGCATTTAGAGTAAATGATTTTTTTTAAATGTGTGACAATCATAATAAAGCCATTTTTTGTTCTTTATTAAAAAACAATACAGTATGTATTAGCTTGTGTCAGTGGTGTGATGTGTTTATGTAGATGTGAGTGTGATATGCGTGTGTGTCGGTAGCCAACACAGATTTTCAACTGCGTTCCATGAGACTAGTGTTGTTTTCGTTGACGAAAACTAAAACTAAAACACTCGTTGACGAAAATGTTGACTTTTCGTCAACGAGAACTAAAACTAAAACTAAAATTAGCAGCAAGACTAAAACTAGACGAAAACTGAAATTATTACAGAAAAAACGAAATAAAAACTGAAACTAAAATATAGTGTTGCTTTCGTTCACGAAAACTAAAACTAAAACCTTCGTTAACGAAAATGTTGACTTTTCGTCAACGAGAACTAAAACTAAAACTAAAATTAGGAGCAAGACTAAAACTAGACGAAAACTAAAATTATTACATAAAAAACGAAATAAAAACTGAAACTAAAATATGACCTGGTACTAAAACAACACTACATGGAGACCCTGCAGGACTGAGACATTAACCCTACATATCCTATGTGGTCGTTTTAACCCTAAATATCCTATGTGGTCGTTTTTTTTTATTTCTACAAACCACTACTGCTGCCCTTAAAGTACTATGGTCACAAAGGTCAGTAAGGAGCCTCATTGGTCATTGCTTATGTTTCTCGCGAGACTAATGAAGAACGTAGCGGTAGCTTACCAAAGAGATTTATAGTCCTTAGAATGACCATTAACAGATTTACTGAATTAGCACAATAAAATCTTTACGGGCGATATCAAGTCTATTTTATTGCTACAAACTGTGTATTGAATTGAGAAATAAATAGAGAAATAAAGCATTTAATCAAATCCCCAGTTAATGATAAAAAATTGTAAATTATTTCAAAGCTCTTTTAAATGTCATATCTATAATATCTATCACACACACACACACACACACACACACACACACACACACACACACACATATATATATATATATATATATATATATATTCAAAATTCAATTTTAATATATGTTGAGATAAAACGAGAAAAGGACCCAAAAAGAGAAATGATATATACAAGAAAATTACATTCTAGCTACGGAAGCTTGTCGAAGAATACCCCGAAGTTTCAGTTTGTATAATAAAGCTATTGATCAGCTTCTCCTAGTATCAAAATGTCTGTATATAGAAGACTCACTTGTCTGTATAGTAAATTTATTGTGTGTTGTTGTTATTTAGTTCTTTTTGTCCATATAAACAACAACAATGAACAAGTCGGATTAATATCCAGATGTACATGACAAATAAGAGATTCAGTTGGCAACAATATTTATTCTAAAACGTTTTGAGTTAATGTAAACTGAACAACAATATTGTAGAAACCATGTGTAACTAAAGACTGCAATGGGGGTGGGGTGTGGGGGTAGGGAGATGATGGTATGGCGACTTACAATGGTAGGTTCGATCCCCACTTAGAAAGTTCATAAAGTCCACCCAGTTTAAAATATCCTCTGTCATCCTTCTGTCGGACAAGCGATGGGGATAAAAGAAGGGCAATACAAAAACAATGGTATATTAATATATTTATTTTATTTATAAATATATTTATTTATATATGCATTTATTTATCTATTTATTTATATAGGCCTATATATTTATATATTTATTTATTTATATATTTATTTATATATTTATTTATTTATATATTTATTTATTTATATATTTATTTATTTATATATTTATTTATTATATATATATTTATTTATATATTTATTTATTTATATATTTATTTATTTATTTATTTTTTATTTTTTACACAACTTTTAAACTTTTTTCCCAATGTCGATCAATTTAGATACGACTTACCTAATCTTAACCCTAACGCTCATGCAGAGGCATAGCTAGGAGGGGGCGGGGGTACATATGTTCCCAGGCGCCGAGTTTCAGGGGCGCCAAATGGTATATTTTACATATAATATTATATGGTTTTCGAATGGGGGGGGGCGCTAAAAAGGTATTAAAAAGGTATTGTGCCCCGGGCGCAAGTTGCATTGCCCCCCTCCCTTCGCTACGCCTCTGCTCTCATGATCAATAACAACTCTTTTCCTTCTTATTAAAACTCTCATAAAGGCTCCTTTAACTTATTCCACTGTCTAACTAAATGCCTCAAGTAATTGATCCATTTCTTAAAGTATGTAAAATGATCCACAAAGTACTCTTTACTTCAACTGAATTGATGGTCTGCTTAACCATGTGGCGCATCCAACTTGGTCCTTCTAGAGCTGGTCTAATTCTTGAGAATCACTTCTTTTTTCTTTTTTGTGTGTGTGTCTGTCTTAAGCGGTAATTATGTGTAATGAGGGGGGGGGTATTTGAAACATCATATACCCCAAAGAATAACAGTTGATGAGGAACATGTTTCAACAAAAACTAACTTAAAAACAGGGGCGGTGCGGGGCGGGGAGGGGATTGGGGAATTGAGAGATAATGGATAGTGTCTCAACGTCCGAAGTAAATCTTCAGTTCTCTCGTCATAACGGTCACACAATGTTGGGTAGAGCTCGTTCACATGGAGGTTTAGCACTACTGGGATTTATTTCAAACCCTGCTGTATTCCTACGCACACACAATTTACAAGAAACCTAGATCTCTTGTATTCCCAGTAGATTCACCGGACGTCAAGTTATTCCTTTGCTTCTCTAGCAGGTCATGTGATTTTGAGACATGCGCTCTGTGAAGTTGGGGGTTTTTGGGGGGGGGGGGGAGGGGGGAAGCAGGGCCAACTTGAGCAATTGAAAAAACAAAGCAAAGAGAAAGAGTTTATCTCCTCACGATAAATACTCTCTCTCTCTCTCTCTCTCTCTCTCTCTCTCTCTCTCACTCTATCTCTCTCTCTCACTCTCTCGACATGCTGATAATAGACCAAATTCCAAATTTTCAGGCGACCACGGTGCAGGCATTTATGATTATATCTTTGCTTTCTGATATTAAAACAAATAGCAGCATTCATATCGGTTCATAATATTAATACAATTCAGTTAAAAACCTACTTAATAAAAAGTGTTAGAATTACTTAGCAATTCAGGTTTTTTAATTTTATTTATAGTATCAGAAAAAATAACAGAATTGAGAAAATAGGTTGACAAATGACAATTGTATGACAGATAGATAAAAGTCATTTTTTAATCTCTATTCCAGTTGACATTCTGGTTTATTGCAAGGGGGAAGGGGAGATTGTGCTTAACACTGTTAATAAACAATTATACCTACAAAAAGAGTGCGCGACACCACAGCCACTTATCAGACCAAGCTTGTGACGTGGCAAAACCAAATTGCTGGCCCGTCTAAAGATGGCCGTGGGTGGAGGCAGGGGTTTATGGGCGACCCAAACCACAAAAGAATATTCGTTTTTCAAAGATTTATATCACTCTATCTCAAACCAGGATGGCTTACATCAAATCACTGATCTAAATATAACTAAAATAAGGTATTCGAGTAGGTTATAAACTATGGGAGGAAAAAGGGATATACCAGCCCAAATAAAATTGTATATTGTAAAGGATGTTATTTGTACGAACTGGTTTATAATGAGGAACTCAATTCATGTCCATGGTTCATATAATTTATTAACAACACCATAAAATATGAATAGAATAAATCCAATATAATTCACAATGACTGATAATCTCCTCAACTCAATGAATAATACTTGTTACAATAAACTCAACTGACTTCTGAATTGTACTCGAATATTCTCTCTCTCTGTACTCAACTGAACTGAACTCCTGAACTCAACTGACTTGACTGACTGATTTCTTAACTAAACATCGTCTTTATATAATTTACTTGCATCCAACTCGAACATTCCACATCGCTCTCTCTCTCTCTCTCTCTCTCTCTCTCATTTAGACAATACATTTTACAATAAACATCATATTTATATCCTCTACCTATCTAGAATCTTGACCCCGTGACCTCATGTTGACCTGGTTGGCCAAGCTCCAAGCATACACACACACCTGTGTGCGTAGTACATATAACTATACCATGACATATATAAAGCTTACAAATTGGGATGACAGCAATTCAAAGCTAATTTTCGGTTAAAATGTTCTCCCACTTCATTGGTTATGATGTAAAATCATATAGAGGTCAGTGATACAAATGTTCGCCGGCCACTATTCCAATAAAGTGTTATGTAAATAGGGTGGCAGTATCACCGAAGTGGGAACATTTCTCAGAGAGTTCTTTAAGTGTAAGTTGCTTTATTTCATTCGTTGCTAGCTCAAATGATCAAATGCTGGAGGTGTTTTTTTTAATTATTTTTTTTATTTTTACAAGAAAAAACAAAACAAAAAAAAAACAACATCATCGTTTGTCCCTCCGACTTTTTGAATGATTGTATTGGATGTGTTCTCTGAAGTACGACAGATTCTTCAAGATAATCACTTGTCTCAATTATATCAACATTGTTTAGCCGACCAATCAGCGAGCGGCTTTCAAAAGATTCCAACCGTTCCACGGCCAATGCGTTTAAGTTGGAATTTATTTTTTTAGTAATTATTATTTTAAGGGAAAAAAAGGAGGGGGGGAGGGGTGTAATTCCCAATAATTGTAGCTGTCAAGTTTGTACACGTTGTAGAGACACGGGGCGTATGAGATTGGGGGTGGGGGAAGGAGGTGTATGGGTAGCGCCCTGTTCCTAGATAGATGACTATCTTCTGGGCTGCCGTGACTCATTTCAGCCAGTTATTTAACGCCAGCGTTCTGCTGCCTCATCGCCATCAATTAGCCCCTTTGACACTGGCACTCCAAATTCGTCTTAGCCAGAGAGGGGGGGGGGAGAGAGAGAGAGATGACACCACTCCAACTCTGTTTTTCCTCTTCCATTTATTAGTTCCTTCTTGATTCTCTCCCATTTCTAGTTCTTACCTCCCCTTTCCCTTACCAATACTTTGTGATTATTTTTTTTTTTTCTCTCTTTCTATTTTTTTACTTTTAACGGGCTTGAAAAGCCGCCATCAGAAAAATCTCTCCAGGGTCGCTTTGCCTTTTCAACTGCCACCCCGCCATAAAGAGAGAAAGGGTCCTATCCATCCCCCCCCGCCCGCCTTATTCCTTAACTCCATCTTTTGAGGTGTCTTTTTGTTCATCTTCATGAGAAGAAAAATTTGTATGGCTGTTTCTATAGGAAATTATTGATTCGTTTCTTCCAGTCATTTTCCGATTGCGAACATTTACGTCCCCTGCATTTCTTTCGGTTCTGTCCCTTTAATCTTTTTCATCTCCCTTTTACAATCAGACTGGGAGGAGAGAAAAAAATCTCTCGGTGGAATATTTTTTACATATGTGTCTACCCCCCCCCCCTTTTTTTATTATTAATCCAATTTTTTTGACAATTTTTAAAATAATATCGTTTTTTTTTATTTTCCAGCAATATTTCAATTTATTTCATTTTTTTTTCCCTAAAAACTGTATAACTCATATTGCCACTTTACGGAGCTGCCACTGAGGTCTTGTTGTTAGTAGATCTGGATTATGCATCTCCCAAAGCGTAAATAAAAGGTCTACTCCCGACATGAGATAATGTATTAAATACCAAACTCTTAATGTACAAAAGACTTTTAATAAAGAAATATTATTAAAACCCAAAGCCAAACATTTTCAGGCGTCGATTCTGAAATTATTCATTTAGTTTCTACCAGTACAGAGTACATTATTTATTTGCTTCTACCAGTACAGACATTATTTATTTGTTTCTACCAGTACAGACGTTATGGAGGGATGGGTGATCGAACGGTGTTGACCTGCGTGTCGCGGGTACGATCCTTGGTGAGACCAAGATTGTCAAACAAGGATCCTGGTGAAAGTTAGCTGAGGTCCACCAAAGTCCACCCAACGTTGAATGGGAAATTGAATTGAGATGGGAAGTAAGGGCCACATGGGCACCTGAAATGAGATGAGGAAGTAAGGGCCACACGGGCATCCCTGAAATGAGATGAGGAAGTAAGGGCCACACGGGCACCTGAAATGAGATGGGGAAGCGGGCAGCCACGTGGGCACCTGAATTGAGATAGGGTTAAGGCCACACGGGCACCTGAAATGAGATGGGGAAGTAAGGGCCACATGGGCACCTGAAATGAGATGAGGAAGTAAGGGCCGCACGGGCACCTGAAATGAGATGGGGAAGTAAGGGCCATGTGGGACCTGAAATGAGATGAGTAGCAAGGACCACAGGGGAACCTGAATTGAGATGGGGAAAGTAAGGGCACACATGGGTACCTGAAATGAGATGGGGAAGTAAAGCCATGCTGGGCACTCTGAAATGAGATGGGAAGTATGGGTCACAGGGGCACCTGAAATGAGATGAGGAGGTGAGGGCCACATGGACACCTGAAATGAGA
>JAGDYQ010000108.1:1802312-1874819 GCA_021962125.1 Bulinus truncatus | reverse complement strand
TCATAGATGTAAAGAACTAGATCGACGTTATACCCCCTAATGATTTCATTTCTGTTAGAAGGCGCGACGTAAGCTTTGGTGCTACTCTTCTATGAGAAAAAATAAAAATTTCTAGTATTTTAATGGCTGTTGTTGCGGAAGTGTGGAATTCAAAGAATGCCAAATGTAGATTAATTGCTTCAATTAGACAAGGAAATGTCTAATTCCTTCAGAGATAGTACTACGAAGTGATTTTCATATTAACAACATTAATACAACACTAAAGAAAACAGCAGAACCTTTCTTGTTTCTCAGCTCAAAATAAGGTAAATTACTGTTCCTAGGTATGTGGAAATCCGACATTTTACGACATTGATTTTCTTTCCGACACTAGTGAACGTGTTTTGGGAAAAAAACTAGTTAGAAGACCAGCCAAAACCATTATATTAGGGTATAAGGAACGACATATATACATTTTTTTTTCCAGAATTTTTTTTCAGGGTTAGGGATAGAGATAGATATCAATTTGCGCGAAAATCCCGGAAACAGAAAAAAATTAACGGAGTCGACCGTACATATGCTAGTAGTCGACCCTCTAGTGGAATCGAGTAACAAGTGCCAAAAAAAAAAACATACGGTATTGTCTTTGTAAACACATTTTTGTACTTATTTAGAAGGCACTTTTATTCCGACCCACTAGAGGGTCGACTACTAGCATACGTTCGACCCGTTAATTTTTTCTTTTCGTTTCGGATTTTGCGCATAATCGATATCTAACCCTAATCCTGAAAAAAAATTCTGCAAAAAAATTATATATGTCATGTTCCTTATACCCTAATATAATGGTCACTAGTGGGATTCTTCTAACAAGTGCGTATTTAGAAAGATAATAGTGTAATGTGGTATTAAAGATAAAGAACAATAATGAATTAGAATCAGCAGTATTTTTTAGTTAAAGAACAATAATGAATTAGAATCAGTAGGTACTTCAGTGAAAAAAGTGAAATTAAAAATTCACCAAAATGAATGATACCATATTAAAGAGCTTATTAAACCATTTCCAAAACAGCAAAGATTATCTCTCTAGCTCAATTAGAAGCGAAGTTATGACATTTTTTGTGTCTGTGAAAACAGGGCAAAAAAAGGTCAGAATTAGTGACCCAAATTTGTAATTTTGTCACTAAAAAGCTTATAACTTTAAAACCACTTGAGATATTCTGATGAAATTTGAATATGTTATAAATGTGTGTATCTACTTTCAAACTATAAAGAAATTTACCACTATTTTCAAAAAGGTTGCACAGAATATGCATATAATGCTGGTGGGGGTCCTAATTTTCGTCTTTCCTGAATGCTACTTTTTGCACTCACAGACCATTAAACATATTTATTTTTTGAGAAACTAATGAGAAATGTTTAATTATTTGTTTGTTATTGGAGATTTTATAGTTTCTAACACAGAAAAACAAAAAAAATGATTTTTGTGTGCAAAAAATGACAATAAATAAGAAGTGTAATAGAAAATTTTGTTTTTGCTTTTACTGTTTTTGCACTAAATGCATGGAACTTGTTGTTGTTTCAACTTTTGATTATCAATTTCAATTTAATTCAGTTTTTTTTATTAAATTATTTAATTACATAATATGTTAATATCTTTAACATTTTCATAAAAAAAAAAGAAACGCACTGAATGGACGTGCTAGGGCAGATTTATTATCTTTCACTTTATCACACAATATAAGTGTGGTATCAGAATTTATATGTTGAGGGCAGGCTCACTAAATATGTGACGTCGTCGACTTTTAAATGTGCTAAATATGTTACGGTGATTTTAAAAAGCTCACCAAATATGTTAGTTCATGTTCTACAAGACTATTATATGAAGAACAAAACTCTATGCAGTACACAATATAACAAATACTTTAATACAACTATAATACAACTTCGCTTATTTAAAGATCTTCTGACTACTTCTACTATAACAAACTACTTATATCTACCTATGTCTACTCTAAGCCTGTCAGCGCTATACTCTACTACATCTTTCTCTCATCTACTATCTATTAACTTATTTCTAACTTAACTTAATAAAGGTCGGGGGTGGAGGTGATCACGCTTGCTATGCATGTGCCATTAAGGCAACAAGTAAGTTGGGAGCTTGGCTTGACCATGACCTTGGGTTACATAACATACTCACTAAGATGGGAGGGGAAAGTTTCACATGCCGGGGGCGGTGAAGGTGGGGGTAAATTCAAATTGGGTAAAGACAAAAAGCTCATAATTAGCAGGCTGTGTGTACAATCACACTGTTTGTAGTATAAGTTATAGTCACACATTAGTCTTAGTAATAACAGTAGACTAAGCTAACCTTTTTGTTTACAAACAAATTACTGATTTTAATGTTACAAATATATTCATATAACTAAAATATAAATAACTATTAAAAGTTAGATTAATTACTCATAATTAGTTATAAATTTGCTATTTTAACAAACAATAAGCCTAAAACATATCAAAACTATGTAAAAATTCTTTTAATACTGTTTTAGAAATATCTCTAAATAAAAGATTAAATTTATTGAGGGCCATATTAAGAACTAAAAAAACGATTTTTTCATTAAAATTTGTAAACAATGGAAGACTTCCTGTCAGGAAAAAGAAACATTTTGATAATCCAGAGATGGTGACATTTCTGCTACAAAAAATTAACATTCTGTTACAAGTCTAAATAGCTTGAAATTTGACACACTTACAGGAAAATGAAAAATTAATTTTAGCCAAGACATCTTAACACTCTAAAGTACTTTTTTTTTGTAAATAAACTGACCTATTTTTTCAATGAAGTGCAACTTTTTAACAACACTGTCAACACAATAAAGGACGATAAAAAATATATCAAATCAATCAAAATTCACTTTTTTATCGATTTTTTTACTTTATTTTCTTAAATTTCTTTGTAATACATATTAAAGTGAAAATGAAAATGTATGTAATTTCTAGCAGACCACAACATAGCAACTGAAGTACCTAAGAATCAGCAGTATTTTTTAGTTACATTTTTCAACTTGAAGTTTTTAACTCTTCACTTATGTAATAGTGTACACACTGTCACTGTACTTTAAATAAATAATTACAATTTACTTGTTGATACTTCATATTTCTGACACACTTTGAGCTATTTTTATGAACATTGAAAATGTAACTTTCAATTTCAGACCAGTATTGATCTTCATTACTCATAACCATTTCTTGTACTTTACCTACACCAATACAATTAAGTAAATAATGTAGACCAGTGTTTTCAAAACTTTTAACATCTGTGTATCCACCTTTTGAATTTGTAATACTGCGTACCCTAGGTCAAAGCCCCCCCCCCCCCATTTCATTGTTTTCTCTTTAGCTGTGCATTACCCACTAAACTCTTTGAGAATACCCCCAGGGGTACGCATACCACACTTAGGGAAACACTGATGTAGACTAATTGATTAATTGTGCTTTTCTTTAATCCCTACTGTAGCTGAGAGTGCAAATGCTATGTGGAAGTATTTCAGTGCTGTCAAAAATTTAAAATATTTTTTTTGTTAACATGTTTTTTCATTGCTTTTTTTCCTAAATTTTTTTTTTTAAATTCAATATAATTTTGGGTAAATTTTTTAAAATTACTTAATAGATTGCTTTTCTAGACTTAGTGCAATTCATTGAAGCACATGGTGTTAGAATGCAGGTAATATAATTTTAATAAATAGTTAGTTTATCCTTTAAATTTATATAATTATTTATTTTACATTCAAAACTAATTTTTATTTGATATGTTGGTGATTTTTTTTTTGTCTTCATGCATTCATGATTCAGTTTTGCTTAAACTTTTGAGAGGTTTAATTTGCTTGCTTCATAATTATTTTGTTTTTTTATAGGTCAGATTTCAAAACTTTAGAAGGAGAAGTATAGATATCCTGGGCGACTTTATTTTTGCTGTGAAAGATACTCTTCTAGCAACTCAGGAGGTCCTCTTTTTAAAAGTAGGCCTGGTTATATAGATTCAGAAAAATTAGCAGACATTGTGAAGAGAAATATACATAATCTTAAAAGACCTCATCATAAAAATTTTTTATAATGGTTATTAAGGTGTATTTTAACAGTTTTACACTGAGTAAATTCAACTAGTTTTTTTCTGAGCTAAATGAAATTTTTTCGTGAAAAAAAAGTAAAAAACCTGTAAAACATTGATTCTCCAAGTATTGGTTGCAATTCTAACAAATCAGGGCCGATATTTGCTCAATAATTTTATTTGTGAGGGAATGGAAAAGGATGGCATTGAAAATATCCCAGGAATGGAACAACTACAGGAGCCAGGCACACCTACTGGTAAGTTAAATTTCAAAATGCCGGCTGTTTGTTGATCAGCAGTCTTGTCTGCTGTTTGTTAAACAACTTATTTGTTAGCTGTTTGTTAAACGACAGGCTTGTCAGCTGTTTGTTAACATAGGCTTGTCAGCTGTTTGTGTATCCAAAACACGTTACAGTGTATCCAAAGCACGTTACAGTTCATCCAAAGCACGTTACAGTTCATCCTAAGCACGTTACAGTGTATCCATAACATGTTATAATTTATCCAAAACAACCTACAGTTCATCCAAAGCACGTTACAGTTCATCCAAAGCACGTTACAGTTCATCCAAAGCACGTTACAGTTTATCCTAAACATGTTACAGTTTATCCAAAACATGTTACAGTTCATCCAAAACATGTTACTGTTTATAAAATTTAATCAAAGTATAATTTTTAAAAGATGTTACTATTGTAATCAATTAACAGTACAAAGGTACAGACATGAATATTGTCCACAATATCTTTGGAAAACGAGTGAACTCCTCAGATCCTTGAATGCCCGCTGCTAAAACTGAACTTTATAAGTAGGTATTTTTTAAATGATGTCAGTTAGTTAACTTAAAAAAAATCTCTAGTTTATTTTGCAGTGTTTGAAGACCTTTAAATATTTCCAAAACATGTTTCAGTTATCCAAAACACGTTACAGTATCATCCAAAGCATGTTACAGTTCATCCTAAACTTCGTTACAGTTCATCCAAAACACGTTACAGTTCATCCTAAACACATAACAATTCATTCAAAGCACGTTACAGTTCATCCTAAGCACATTACGATTCATTTAAAGCACATTACAGTTCATCCAAAGCACGTTACGGTTCATCCAAAGCACGTTACAGTTCATCCTGAGCACGTCACAGTTCATCCTAAGCACGTTACAGTTCATCCAAAGCGCATTACAGTTTATCCAAAACACATTACAGTTTATCCAAAACATGTTACAGTTCATAAAATTCAATGTATAATTTTTAAAAGATATTACTATTGTAATCAAATTAACAGTACAAAGATACAGACATGAATATTGTCCACAATATTTTTGGAAAATGAGTGATCTACTCAGATCCTTGAATGCCAGCTGCTAAAACTGAACTTTATAAGTAGGTATTTTTTAAATGATGTCAGTTAGTTAACTTTCAAATAATCTCTTCTTTAGTTTGCAGCGTTTGAAATCCTTTAAATATTTCCAAAACACATTACAGTTCATCCTAAGCACGTTACAGTACATCCAAAACATACTACTGTTTAAAAAATTTAATCAAAGTATAATTTTAAAAAAATATTTCTATTATAATCAAATTAACAGTACAAAGGTACAGACATGAATATTGTCCACAATGTCTTTCGAAAACAAGTGAACTCCTCAGATCCTTGAATGCCCGCTGCTAAAACTGAACTTTATAAGTAGGTATTTTTAAAATGATGTCAGTTAGTTAACTTAAAAAAAATCTCTACTTTATTTTACAGTGTTTGAAGACCTTTAAATATTTCCAAAACACGTTACAGTTATCCAAAACACATTACAGTTCATCCAAAACACGTTACAGTTCATCCAAACCACGTTACAGTTCATCCAAACCACGTTACAGTTCATCCAAACCATGTTACAGTTCATCCAAACCACGTTACAGTTTATCCAAACCACGTTACAGTTCATTCAAACCACGTTACAGTTCATCCATAGCATGTTACAGTTCATCCTAACCACCTTACAGTTCATCCAAAGCACATGACAGTTTATCCAAAACACGTTACAGTTTATCCAAAACATGTTACTGTTCAATCAACGCTTAATTTTTAAAAGATATATATATTGTCATCAATTAACAGTACAAAGGTACCGACATGAATATTGTCCACAATATTTTTGGAAAATGAGTGATCTCCTCAGATCCTTGAATGCCAGCTGCTAAAACTCAACTTTATAAGTAGGTATTTTTTAAATGATGTCCGTTAGTTAACTTTCAAATAATCTCTTCTTTAGTTTGCAGTGCTTGAAATCCTTTAAATATTTCCAAAACACATTACAGTTCATCCAAACCACGTTTCAGTTCATCCAAACTACGTTACAGTTCATCCAAACCATGTTACAGTTCATCCAAACCACGTTACAGTTCATCCAAACCACGTTACAGTTCATCCAAACCACGTTACAGTTCATCCAAACCACGTTACAGTTCATCCAAACCACGTTACAGTTCATCCAAACCACGTTACAGTTCATCCAAACCACGTTACAGTTCATCCAAACCACGTTACAGTTCATCCAAACCATGTTACAGTTCATACAAACCACGTTACAGTTCATCCAAACCACGTTACAGTTCATCCAAACCACGTTACAGTTCATCCAAACCACGTTACAGTTCATCCAAACCACGTTACAGTTCATCCAAACCACGTTACAGTTCATCCAAACCACGTTACAGTTCATCCAAACCACGTTACAGTTCATCCAAACCACGTTAGAGTTCATCCAAACCACGTTACAGTTCATCCAAACCACGTTACAGTTCATCCAAACCACGTTACAGTTCATCCAAACCACGTTACAGTTCATCCAAACCATGTTACAGTTCATCCAAACCACGTTACAGTTCATCCAAACCACGTTACAGTTCATCCAAACCACGTTACAGTTCATCCAAACCACGTTAGAGTTCATCCAAAACACGTTAGAGTTTATCCAAACCACGTTACAGTTCATCCAAACCACGTTACAGTTCATCCAAACCACGTTACAGTTCATCCAAACCACGTTTTTGTTCATCCAAACCACGTTACAGTTCATCCAAACCACGTTACAGTTCATCCAAACCACGTTACAGTTCATCCAAACCACGTTACAGTTCATCCAAACCACGTTACAGTTCATCCAAACCACGTTACAGTTCATCCAAACCACATTACAGTTCATCCAAACCACGTTACAGTTCATCCAAACCATGTTACAGTTCATCCAAACCATGTTACAGTTCATCCAAACCACGTTACAGTTCATCCAAACCACGTTACAGTTCATCCAAACCACGTTACAGTTCATCCAAACCACGTTTCAGTTCATCCAAACCACGTTACAGTTCATCCAAACCACGTTACAGTTCATCCAAACCACGTTTCAGTTCATCCAAACCACGTTACAGTTCATCCAAACCACGTTACAGTTCATCCAAACCACGTTACAGTTCATCCAAAACACGTTAGAGTTCATCCAAAACACGTTAGAGTTCATCCAAACATTGTTACAGTTCATCCAAACCACGTTACAGTTCATCCAAACCACGTTACAGTTCATCCAAACCATGTTACAGTTCATCCAAACCACGTTACAGTTCATCCAAACCACGTTACAGTTCATCCAAACCACGTTACAGTTCATCCAAACCACGTTACAGTTCATCCAAACCACGTTACAGTTCATCCAAACCACGTTACAGTTCATCCAAACCACGTTACAGTTCATCCAAACTACCTTACAGTTCATCCTAAACATGTTACAGTTCATCCAAAACATGTTACAGTTCATCCAAAAGAAGTTATAGTTTACAAAATTTAATCATGTATAATTTTTAAAAAATATTACTATTGTTACCAAATCAACAGAACAATGATACAGACATGAATATTGTCCACAACATCTTTGGAAAACGAGTGAACTCCTCAGATCCACTAATGCCAGCTGCTAAAACTCAACAATATAAATAGGTATTTTTTAAATGATGTCAGTGTTTGAAATTCTTTTACATATTTCCAAAACACATTACAGTTCATCCAAAACATGTTACAGTTCATCCAAAACACGTTACAGTTCATCCAAACCACGTTACAGTTCATCCAAACCACGTTACAGTTCATCCAAACCACGTTACAGTTCATCCAAACCACGTTACAGTTCATCCAAACCACGTTACAGTTCATCCAAACCACGTTACAGTTCATCCAAAACACGTTACAGTTCATCCAAACCACGTTACATTTCATTCAAACCATGTTACAGTTCATCAAAACCACGTTACAGTTTATCCAAACCACGTTTCAGTTCATCCTAACCACGTTACAGTTCATCCAAATGACGTTACAGTTCATCCAAATTACGTTACAGTTCATCCAAAACACGTTACAGTTCATCCAAACCATGTTACAGTTCATCCAAACCACGTTACAGTTCATCCAAACCACGTTACAGTTCATCCAAACCATGTTACAGTTCATCCAAACCACGTTTCAGTTCATCCAAACCACGTTACAGTTCATCCAAACCACGTTACAGTTCATCCAAGCCACATTACAGTTCATCCAAACCACGTTACAGTTCATCCAAATACGTTAGAGTTCATCCAAACCACAGTTCATCCACAGTTCATCCAAACCACGTTACAGTTCATCCAAACCACGTTACAGTTCATCCAAACCACGTTTCAGTTCATCCAAACCACGTTACAGTTCATCCAAACCACGTTACAGTTCATCCAAACCACGTTACAGTTCATCCAAACCACGTTACAGTTCATCCAAACCACGTTACAGTTCATCCAAACCACGTTACAGTTCATCCAAACCACGTTACAGTTCATCCAAACCACGTTACAGTTCATCCAAACCACGTTACAGTTCATCCAAACCACGTTACAGTTCATCCAAACCACGTTACAGTTCATCCAAACCACGTTACAGTTCATCCAAACCACGTTACAGTTCATCCAAACCACGTTACAGTTCATCCAAACCACGTTACAGTTCATCCAAACCACGTTAGAGTTCATCCAAACCATGTTTTTGTTCATCCAAACCATGTTAGAGTTCATCCAAACCATGTTACAGTTCATCCAAACCACGTTAGAGTTCATCCAAACCACGTTACAGTTCATCCAAACCACGTTACAGTTCATCCAAACCACGTTACAGTTCATCCAAACCACGTTACAGTTCATCCAAACCACGTTACAGATCATCCAAACCACGTTACAGTTCATCCAAACCACGTTACAGTTCATCCAAACCACGTTACAGTTCATCCAAACCACGTTACAGTTCATCCAAACCACGTTACAGTTCATCCAAACCACGTTACAGTTCATCCAAACCACGTTACAGTTCATCCAAACCACGTTACAGTTCATCTAAACCACGTTACAGTTCATCCAAACCACGTTACAGTTCATCCAAACCACGTTACAGTTCATCCAAACCACGTTACAGTTCATCCAAACCACGTTACAGTTCATCCAAACCACGTTACAGTTCATCCAAACCACGTTAGAGTTCATCCAAACCACGTTACAGTTCATCCAAACCACGTTACAGTTCATCCAAACCACGTTACAGTTCATCCAAACCACGTTACAGTTCATCCAAACCACGTTAGAGTTCATCCAAACCACGTTACAGTTCATCCAAACCACGTTACAGTTCATCCAAACCACGTTACAGTTCATCCAAACCACGTTACAGTTCATCCAAACCATGTTACAGTTCATCCAAACCACGTTACAGTTCATCCAAACCACGTTACAGTTCATCCAAACCACGTTACAGTTCATCCAAACCACGTTACAGTTCATCCAAACCACGTTAGAGTTCATCCAAAACCACGTTACAGTTCATCCAAACCACGTTACAGTTCATCCAAACCACGTTACAGTTCATCCAAACCACGTTACAGTTCATCCAAACCACGTTACAGTTCATCCAAACCACGTTACAGTTCATCCAAACCACGTTAGAGTTCATCCAAACCACGTTACAGTTCATCCAAACCACGTTACAGTTCATCCAAACCACGTTACAGTTCATCCAAACCACATTACAGTTCATCCAAACCACGTTACAGTTCATCCAAACCACGTTACAGTTCATCCAAACCACGTTTCAGTTCATCCAAACCACGTTACAGATCATCCAAACCACGTTACAGTTCATCCAAACCACGTTACAGTTCATCCAAACCACGTTACAGTTCATCCAAACCACGTTACAGTTCATCCAAACCACGTTACAGTTCATCCAAACCACGTTACAGTTCATCCAAACCACGTTACAGTTCATCCAAACCACGTTACAGTTCATCCAAACCACGTTACAGTTCATCCAAACCACGTTACAGTTCATCCAAACCACGTTACAGTTCATCCAAACCACGTTACAGTTCATCCAAACCACGTTACAGTTCATCCAAACCACGTTACAGTTCATCCAAACCACGTTACAGTTCATCCAAACCACGTTACAGATCATCCAAACCACGTAATAGTTCATGCAAACCACGTTACAGTTCATCCAAACCACGTTACAGTTCATCCAAACCACGTTACAGTTCATCCAAACCACGTTACAGTTCATCCAAACCACGTTACAGTTCATCCAAAACACGTTACAGTTCATCCAAAACATGTTACAGTTCATCCAAAAGAAGTTATAGTTTACAAAATTTAATCAATGTATAATTTTTTTAAAATATTACTATTGTTATCAAATCAACAGAACAATGATACAGACATGAATATTGTCCACAACATCTTTGGAAAACGAGTGAACTCCTCAGATCCACTAATGCCAGCTGCTAAAACTCAACAATATAAATAGGTATTTTTTAAATGATGTCCAGCGTTTGAAATTCTTTTACATATTGCCAAAACACATTACAGTTCATCCAAAACACGTTACAGTTCATCCAAAACACGTTACAGTTCATCCAAACCACGTTACAGTTCATCCAAACCACGTTACAGTTCATCCAAACCACGTTACAGTTCATCCAAACCACGTTACAGTTCATCCAAACCACGTTACAGTTCATCCAAACCACGTTACAGTTCATCCAAAACACGTTACAGTTCATCCAAAACACGTTACAGTTCATCCAAACCACGTTACAGTTCATCCAAACCACGTTACAGTTCATCCAAACCACGTTACAGTTCATCCAAACCATGTTTCAGTTCATCCAAACCACGTTACAGTTCATCCAAACCACGTTACAGTTCATCCAAACCACGTTACAGTTCATCCAAACCACGTTACAGTTCATCCAAACCACGTTACAGTTCATCCAAACCACGTTACAGTTCATCCAAACCACGTTACAGTTCATCCAAACCACGTTACAGTTCATCCAAACCACGTTACAGTTCATCCAAACCACGTTACAGTTCATCCAAACCACGTTTCAGTTCATCCAAAACACAGAGTTCATCCAAACCACGTTACAGTTCATCCAAACCACGTTACAGTTCATCCAAAACATGTTACAGTTCATCCAAACCACATTACAGTTCATCCAAACCACGTTACAGTTCATCCAAACCACGTTACAGTTCATCCAAACCACGTTACAGTTCATCCAAACCACGTTACAGTTCATCCAAACCACGTTACAGTTCATCCAAACCACGTTTCAGTTCATCCAAACCACGTTACAGTTCATCCAAACCACGTTACAGTTCATCCAAACCACGTTACAGTTCATCCAAACCACGTTACAGTTCATCCAAACCACGTTACAGTTCATCCAAACCACGTTTCAGTTCATCCAAACCACGTTAGAGTTCATCCAAACCACGTTACAGTTCATCCAAACCACGTTACAGTTCATCCAAACCACGTTACAGTTCATCCAAACCATGTTACAGTTCATCCAAACCACGTTTCAGTTCATCCAAACCACGTTACAGTTCATCCAAACCACGTTACAGTTCATCCAAACCACGTTACAGTTCATCCAAACCACGTTACAGTTCATCCAAACCACGTTACAGTTCATCCAAAACACGTTAGAGTTCATCCAAACCACGTTACAGTTCATCCAAACCACGTTACAGTTCATCCAAACCACGTTACAGTTCATCCAAACCACGTTACAGTTCATCCAAACCACGTTAGAGTTCATCCAAACCACGTTACAGTTCATCCAAACCACGTTACAGTTCATCCAAACCACGTTACAGTTCATCCAAACCACGTTACAGTTCATCCAAAACACGTTACAGTTCATCCAAACCACGTTACAGTTCATCCAAACCATGTTACAGTTCATCCAAACCACGTTACAGTTCATCCAAACCACGTTAGAGTTCATCCAAACCACGTTTCAGTTCATACAAACCACGTTTCAGTTCATCCAAACCACGTTACAGTTCATCCAAACCACGTTACAGTTCATCCAAACCACGTTACAGTTCATCCAAACCACGTTACAGTTCATCCAAACCACGTTTCAGTTCATCCAAACCACGTTACAGTTCATCCAAACCACGTTAGAGTTCATCCAAAACAAGTTAGAGTTCATCCAAAACACGTTACAGTTCATCCAAACCACGTTAGAGTTCATCCAGACCACGTTTCAGTTCATCCAAACCACGTTAGAGTTCATCCAAACCATGTTACAGTTCATCCAAACCACGTTACAGTTCATCCAAACCACGTTAGAGTTCATCCAAACCATGTTACAGTTCATCCAAACCACGTTTCAGTTCATCCAAACCACGTTACAGTTCATCCAAACCACGTTACAGTTCATCCAAACCACGTTACAGTTCATCCAAACCATGTTTTTGTTCATCCAAACCATGTTAGAGTTCATCCAAACCATGTTACAGTTCATCCAAACCACGTTAGAGTTCATCCAGACCACGTTTCAGTTCATCCAAACCATGTTTCAGTTCATCCAAACCACGTTACAGTTCATCCAAACCACGTTTCAGTTTATCCAAACCACTTTACAGATCATCCAAACCACGTTACAGTTCATCCAAACCATGTTGAGTTCATCCAAACCTTGTTACAGTTCATCCAAACCATGTTACAGTTCATCCAAACCACGTTTCAGTTCATCCAAACCACGTTACAGTTCATCCAAACCACGTTACAGTTCATCCAAACCACGTTAGAGTTCATCCAAACCACGTTACAGTTCATCCAAACCACGTTACAGTTCATCCAAACCATGTTACAGTTCATCCAAACCACGTTACAGTTCATCCAAACCACGTTACAGTTCATCCAAACCACGTTACAGTTCATCCAAACCACGTTACAGTTCATCCAAACCACGTTACAGTTCATCCAAACCACGTTAGAGTTCATCCAAACCATGTTACAGTTCATCCAAACCACGTTTCAGTTCATCCAAACCACGTTACAGTTCATCCAAACCACGTTACAGTTCATCCAAACCACGTTACAGTTCATCCAAACCACGTTACAGTTCATCCAAACCACGTTACAGTTCATCCAAACCACGTTACAGTTCATCCAAACCACGTTACAGTTCATCCAAACCAAGTTACAGTTCATCCAAACCACGTTACAGTTCATCCAAACCACGTTAGAGTTCATCCAGACCATGTTTCAGTTCATCCAAACCACGTTTCAGTTCATCCAAACCACGTTACAGATCATCCAAACCACATTACAGTTCATCCAAACCACATTAAACTTCATCCATACCTTGTTTCAGTTCATCCAAACCATGATTCAGTTCATCCAAACCACGTTACAGATCATCCAAACCACGTTACAGTTCATCCAAACCATGTTGAGTTCATCCAAACCACGTTTCAGTTTATCCAAACCACATTACAGTTCATCCAAACCACGTTAGAGTTCATCCAAACCACGTTTCAGTTCATCCAAACCACGTTACAGTTCATCCAAACCACGTTACAGTTCATCCAAACCACGTTACAGTTCATCCAAACCACGTTACAGTTCATCCAAACCACGTTACAGTTCATCCAAACCACGATACAGTTCATCCAAACCACGTTTCAGTTCATCCAAACCATGTTTCAGTTCATCCAAACCACGTTACAGATCATCCAAACCATGTTACAGTTCATCCAAACCACGTTACAGTTCATCCAAACCACGTTACAGTTCATCCAAACCACGTTACAGTTCATCCAAACCACGTTACAGTTCATCCAAACCACGTTTCAGTTTATCCAAACCACGTTACAGTTCATCCAAACCACGTTACAGTTCATCCAAACCACGTTACAGTTCATCCAAACCACGTTACAGTTCATCCAAACCACGTTACAGTTCATCCAAACCACGTTACAGTTCATCCAAAACACGTTAGAGTTCATCCAAACCACGTTACAGTTCATCCAAACCACGTTACAGTTCATCCAAACCACGTTACAGTTCATCCAAACCATGTTACAGTTCATCCAAACCACGTTACAGTTCATCCAAACCACGTTACAGTTCATCCAAACCATGTTACAGTTCATCCAAACCACGTTACAGTTCATCCAAACCACGTTACAGTTCATCCAAACCACGTTAGAGTTCATCCAAACCACGTTACAGTTCATCCAAACCACGTTACAGTTCATCCAAACCACGTTACAGTTCATCCAAACCACGTTACAGTTCATCCAAACCACGTTACAGTTCATCCAAAACACGTTACAGTTCATCCAAACCACGTTAGAGTTCATCCAAACCATGTTACAGTTCATCCAAACCACGTTACAGTTCATCCAAACCACGTTACAGTTCATCCAAACCACGTTACAGTTCATCCAAACCACGTTACAGTTCATCCAAACCACGTTACAGTTCATCCAAACCACGTTACAGTTCATCCAAACCACGTTACAGTTCATCCAAACCACGTTACAGTTCATCCAAACCACGTTACAGATCATCCAAACCACGTTACAGTTCATCCAAACCACGTTACAGTTCATCCAAACCACGTTACAGTTCATCCAAACCACGTTACAGTTCATCCAAACCACGTTACAGTTCATCCAAACCACGTTACAGTTCATCCAAACCACGTTACAGTTCATCCAAACCACGTTAGAGTTCATCCAAACCATGTTACAGTTCATCCAAACCACGTTTCAGTTCATCCAAACCACGTTAGAGTTCATCCAAACCACGTTACAGTTCATCCAAACCACGTTACAGTTCATCCAAACCACGTTACAGTTCATCCAAACCACGTTACAGTTCATCCAAACCACGTTAGAGTTCATCCAAACCACGTTACAGTTCATCCAAAACACGTTACAGTTCATCCAAACCACGTTACAGTTCATCCAAAACACGTTACAGTTCATCCAAACCACGTTAGAGTTCATCCAAACCACGTTACAGTTCATCCAAACCACGTTACAGTTCATCCAAACCACGTTACAGTTCATCCAAACCACGTTACAGTTCATCCAAACCACGTTACAGTTCATCCAAACCACGTTAGAGTTCATCCAAACCATGTTACAGTTCATCCAAACCACGTTACAGTTCATCCAAACCACGTTAGAGTTCATCCAAACCACGTTACAGTTCATCCAAACCACGTTACAGTTCATCCAAACCACGTTACAGTTCATCCAAACCACATTACAGTTCATCCAAACCACGTTACAGTTCATCCAAACCACGTTACAGTTCATCCAAACCACGTTTCAGTTCATCCAAACCACGTTACAGTTCATCCAAACCACGTTAGAGTTCATCCAAACCACGTTACAGTTCATCCAAACCACGTTACAGTTCATCCAAACCACGTTACAGTTCATCCAAACCACGTTACAGTTCATCCAAACCACGTTACAGTTCATCCAAACCACGTTACAGTTCATCCAAACCACGTTACAGTTCATCCAAACCACGTTACAGTTCATCCAAACCACGTTAGAGTTCATCCAAACCACGTTACAGTTCATCCAAACCACGTTACAGTTCATCCAAAACACGTTACAGTTCATCCAAACCATGTTTCAGTTCATCCAAACCATGTTACAGTTCATCCAAACCACGTTACAGTTCATCCAAACCACGTTAGAGTTCATCCAAACCACGTTACAGTTCATCCAAACCACGTTACAGTTCATCCAAACCACGTTACAGTTCATCCAAACCACGTTACAGTTCATCCAAACCACGTTACAGATCATCCAAACCACGTTACAGTTCATCCAAACCACGTTACAGTTCATCCAAACCACGTTACAGTTCATCCAAACCATGTTACAGTTCATCCAAACCACGTTACAGTTCATCCAAACCACGTTACAGTTTATCCAAACCACGTTACAGTTCATCCAAACCACGTTACAGTTCATCCAAACCACGTTACAGTTCATCCAAACCACGTTACAGTTCATCCAAACCACGTTACAGTTCATCCAAACCACGTTACAGTTCATCCAAACCACGTTAGAGTTCATCCAAACCACGTTACAGTTCATCCAAACCACGTTACAGTTCATCCAAACCACGTTACAGTTCATCCAAACCACGTTACAGTTCATCCAAACCACGTTACAGTTCATCCAAACCACGTTACAGTTCATCCAAACCACGTTAGAGTTCATCCAAACCACGTTAGAGTTCATCCAAACCACGTTAACAGTTCATCCAAACCACGTTACAGTTCATCCAAACCACGTTACAGTTCATCCAAACCACGTTACAGTTCATCCAAACCACGTTACAGTTCATCCAAACCACGTTACAGTTCATCCAAACCACGTTACAGTTCATCCAAACCACGTTACAGTTCATCCAAACCACGTTACAGTTCATCCAAACCACGTTACAGTTCATCCAAACCACGTTACAGTTCATCCAAACCACGTTAGAGTTCATCCAAACCATGTTACAGTTCATCCAAACCACGTTACAGTTCATCCAAACCACGTTACAGTTCATCCAAACCACGTTACAGTTCATCCAAACCACGTTAGAGTTCATCCAAACCACGTTACAGTTCATCCAAACCACGTTACAGTTCATCCAAACCACGTTACAGTTCATCCAAACCACGTTACAGTTCATCCAAACCACGTTACAGTTCATCCAAACCACGTTAGAGTTCATCCAAACCACGTTAGAGTTCATCCAAACCACGTTACAGTTCATCCAAACCACGTTACAGTTCATCCAAACCACGTTACAGTTCATCCAAACCACGTTTCAGTTCATCCAAACCACGTTACAGATCATCCAAACCACGTTACAGTTCATCCAAACCATGTTAGAGTTCATCCAAACCACGTTTCAGTTTATCCAAACCACGTTACAGTTCATCCAAACCACGTTAGAGTTCATCCAAACCATGTTACAGTTCATCCAAACCACGTTTCAGTTTATCCAATCCACGTTACAGTTCATCCAAACCACGTTACAGTTCATCCAAACAACGTTGGAGTTCATCCAAAACACGTTAGAGTTCATCTAAAATACGTTAGAGTTCATCCAAACCATGTTACAGTTCATCCAAAAAATGTTACAGTTCATCCAAAACACGTTACAGTTCATCCAAACCATGTTTCAGTTCATCCAAACCACGTTACAGTTCATCCAAACCACGTTACAGTTCATCCAAACCACGTTAGAGTTCATCCAAACCACGTTACAGTTCATCCAAACCACGTTACAGTTCATCCAAACCACGTTACAGTTCATCCAAACCACGTTACAGTTCATCCAAACCACGTTAGAGTTCATCCAAACCACGTTACAGTTCATCCAAACCACGTTTCAGTTCATCCAAACCACGTTACAGTTCATCCAAACCACGTTACAGTTCATCCAAACAACGTTGGAGTTCATCCAAAACACGTTAGAGTTCATCTAAAATACGTTAGAGTTCATCCAAACCATGTTACAGTTCATCCAAAAAATGTAACAGTTCATCCAAAACACGTTACAGTTCATCCAAACCATGTTACAGTTCATCCAAACCACGTTTCAGTTCATCCAAACCACGTTTCAGTTCATCCAAACCACGTTAGAGTTCATCCAAACCACGTTACAGTTCATCCAAACCACGTTTCAGTTCATCCAAACCACGTTACAGTTCATCCAAACCACGTTACAGTTCATCCAAACCACGTTAGAGTTCATCCAAACCATGTTACAGTTCATCCAAACCACGTTTCAGTTCATCCAAACCACGTTACAGTTCATCCAAACCACGTTAGAGTTCATCCAAAACAAGTTAGAGTTCATCCAAAACACGTTACAGTTCATCCAAACCACGTTAGAGTTCATCCAGACCACGTTTCAGTTCATCCAAACCACGTTAGAGTTCATCCAAACCATGTTACAGTTCATCCAAACCACGTTACAGTTCATCCAAACCACGTTAGAGTTCATCCAAACCATGTTACAGTTCATCCAAACCACGTTTCAGTTCATCCAAACCACGTTACAGTTCATCCAAACCACGTTACAGTTCATCCAAACCACGTTAGAGTTCATCCAAACCATGTTTTTGTTCATCCAAACCATGTTAGAGTTCATCCAAACCATGTTACAGTTCATCCAAACCACGTTAGAGTTCATCCAGACCACGTTTCAGTTCATCCAAACCATGTTTCAGTTCATCCAAACCACGTTACAGTTCATCCAAACCACGTTTCAGTTTATCCAAACCACTTTACAGATCATCCAAACCACGTTACAGTTCATCCTAACCATGTTGAGTTCATCCAAACCTTGTTACAGTTCATCCAAACCATGTTACAGTTCATCCAAACCACGTTTCAGTTCATCCAAACCACGTTACAGTTCATCCAAACCACATTACAGTTCATCCAAACCACGTTAGAGTTCATCTAGACCACGTTTCAGTTCATCCAAACCACGTTAGAGTTCATCCAAACCATGTTACTGTTCATCCAAACCACGTTTCAGTTTATCCAAACCACGTTACAGTTCATCCAAACCACGTTACAGTTCATCCAAACCACGTTAGAGTTCATCCAAACCACGTTACAGTTCATCCAAACCACGTTTCAGTTTATCCAAACCACGTTACAGTTCATCCAAACCACGTTACAGTTCATCCAAACCACGTTAGAGTTCATCCAAACCATGTTACAGTTCATCCAAACCACGTTTCAGTTCATCCAAACCACGTTACAGTTCATCCAAACCACGTTACAGTTCATCCAAACCACGTTAGAGTTCATCCAAAACAAGTTAGAGTTCATCCAAAACACGTTACAGTTCATCCAAACCACGTTAGAGTTCATCCAGACCACGTTTCAGTTCATCCAAACCACGTTAGAGTTCATCCAAACCATGTTACAGTTCATCCAAACCACGTTACAGTTCATCCAAACCACGTTAGAGTTCATCCAAACCATGTTACAGTTCATCCAAACCACGTTTCAGTTCATCCAAACCACGTTACAGTTCATCCAAACCACGTTACAGTTCATCCAAACCACATTAGACTTCATCCATACCACGTTTCAGTTCATCCAAACCATGTTTCAGTTCATCCAAACCACGTTACAGATCATCCAAACCACGTTACAGTTCATCCAAACCATGTTGAGTTCATCCAAACCACGTTACAGTTCATCCAAACCACGTTAGAGTTCATCCAAACCACGTTTCAGTTTATCCAAACCACGTTACAGTTCATCCAAACCACGTTACAGATCATCCAAACCACATTACAGTTCATCCAAACCACGTTACAGTTCATCCAAACCACGTTAGACTTCAACCATACCACGTTTCAGTTCATCCAAACCATGTTTCAGTTCATCCAAACCACGTTACAGATCATCCAAACCACGTTACAGATCATCCAAACCACGTTACAGTTCATCCAAACCATGTTGAGTTCATCCAAAACACGTTAGAGTTCATCCAAAACACGTTAGAGTTCATGCAAACCACGTTTCAGTTCATCCAAACCATGTTACAGATCATCCAAACTACGTTACAGTTCATCCAAACAGTGTTAGAGTTCATCCAAACCACGTTTCAGTTTATCCAAACCACGTTACAGTTCATCCAAACCACGTTACAGTTCATCCAAACCACGTTAGAGTTCATCCAAACCACGTTTCAGTTCATCCAAACCACGTTACAGTTCATCCAAACCACGTTACAGTTCATCCAAACCATGTTACAGTTCATCCAAACCACGTTTCAGTTCATCCAAACCACGTTAGAGTTCATCCAAACCACGTTACAGTTCATCCAAACCACGTTACAGTTCATCCAAACCACGTTACAGTTCATCCAAACCACGTTACAGTTCATCCAAACCACGTTACAGTTCATCCAAACCACGTTACAGTTCATCCAAACCACGTTACAGTTCATCCAAACCATGTTACAGTTCATCCAAACCACGTTACAGTTCATCCAAACCACGTTACAGTTCATCCAAACCACGTTACAGTTCATCCAAACCACGTTACAGTTCATCCAAACCACGTTCAGTTCATCCAAACCACGTTACAGTTCATCCAAACCACGTTACAGTTCATCCAAACCACGTTTCAGTTCATCCAAACCACGTTACAGTTCATCCAAACCACGTTTCAGTTCATCCAAACCACGTTACAGTTCATCCAAACCACGTTAGAGTTCATCCAAACCACGTTTCAGTTCATCCAAACCACGTTACAGTTCATCCAAACCACGTTACAGTTCATCCAAACCACGTTTCAGTTCATCCAAAACACGTTACAGTTCATCCAAACCATGTTACAGTTCATCCAAACCACGTTACAGTTCATCCAAACCACGTTACAGTTCATCCAAACCACGTTACAGTTCATCCAAACCACGTTACAGTTCATCCAAACCACGTTACAGTTCATCCAAACCACGTTAGAGTTCATCCAAACCACGTTACAGTTCATCCAAACCACGTTACAGTTCATCCAAACCACGTTACAGTTCATCCAAACCACGTTACAGTTCATCCAAACCACGTTAGAGTTCATCCAAACCACGTTACAGTTCATCCAAACCACGTTTCAGTTCATCCAAACCACGTTACAGTTCATCCAAACCACGTTACAGTTCATCCAAACCACGTTACAGTTCATCCAAACCACGTTACAGTTCATCCAAACCATGTTACAGTTCATCCAAACCACGTTACAGTTCATCCAAACCACGTTACAGTTCATCCAAACCACGTTACAGTTCATCCAAACCACGTTACAGTTCATCCAAACCACGTTAGAGTTCATCCAAACCAAGTTACAGTTCATCCAAACCACGTTACAGTTCATCCAAACCACGTTACAGTTCATCCAAACCACGTTACAGTTCATCCAAACCACGTTAGAGTTCATCCAAACCACGTTACAGTTCATCCAAACCACGTTACAGTTCATCCAAACCACGTTACAGTTCATCCAAACCACGTTAGAGTTCATCCAAACCACGTTACAGTTCATCCAAACCACGTTACAGTTCATCCAAACCACGTTACAGTTCATCCAAACCACGTTACAGTTCATCCAAACCATGTTACAGTTCATCCAAACCACGTTACAGTTCATCCAAACCACGTTACAGTTCATCCAAACCACGTTACAGTTCATCCAAACCACGTTACAGTTCATCCAAACCACGTTACAGTTCATCCAAACCACGTTACAGTTCATCCAAACCACGTTACAGTTCATCCAAACCATGTTTTTGTTCATCCAAACCATGTTAGAGTTCATCCAAACCATGTTACAGTTCATCCAAACCACGTTAGAGTTCATCCAAACCACGTTACAGTTCATCCAAACCATGTTACAGTTCATCCAAACCACGTTACAGTTCATCCAAACCACGTTTCAGTTTATCCAAACCACTTTACAGATCATCCAAACCACGTTACAGTTCATCCAAACCATGTTGAGTTCATCCAAACCTTGTTACAGTTCATCCAAACCATGTTACAGTTCATCCAAACCACGTTTCAGTTCATCCAAACCACGTTACAGTTCATCCAAACCACGTTACAGTTCATCCAAACCACGTTACAGTTCATCCAAACCACGTTACAGTTCATCCAAACCACGTTTCAGTTTATCCAAACCACGTTACAGTTCATCCAAACCACGTTACAGTTCATCCAAACCACGTTAGAGTTCATCCAAACCACGTTTCAGTTTATCCAAACCACGTTACAGTTCATCCAAACCACGTTATAGTTCATCCAAACCACGTTAGAGTTCATCCAAACCATGTTACAGTTCATCCAAACCACGTTTCAGTTCATCCAAACCACGTTACAGTTCATCCAAACCACGTTACAGTTCATCCAAACCACGTTACAGTTCATCCAAACCACGTTACAGTTCATCCAAACCACGTTACAGTTCATCCAAACCACGTTAGAGTTCATCCAAACCACGTTACAGTTCATCCAAACCACGTTACAGTTCATCCAAACCACGTTACAGTTCATCCAAACCACGTTACAGTTCATCCAAACCACGTTACAGTTCATCCAAACCACGTTACAGTTCATCCAAACCACGTTACAGTTCATCCAAACCACGTTACAGTTCATCCAAACCACGTTACAGTTCATCCAAACCACGTTAGAGTTCATCCAAACCACGTTTCAGTTCATCCAAACCATGTTTCAGTTCATCCAAACCACGTTACAGATCATCCAAACCACGTTACAGTTCATCCAAACCATGTTGAGTTCATCCAAACCACGTTTCAGTTTATCCAAACCACGTTACAGTTCATCCAAACCACGTTACAGTTCATCCAAACCACGTTACAGTTTATCCAAACCACGTTACAGTTCATCCAAACCACGTTACAGTTCATCCAAACCACGTTACAGTTCATCCAAACCACGTTAGAGTTCATCCAAACCACGTTACAGTTCATCCAAACCACGTTACAGTTCATCCAAACCACGTTAGAGTTCATCCAAACCACGTTACAGTTCATCCAAACCATGTTACAGTTCATCCAAACCACGTTACAGATCATCCAAACCACGTTACAGTTCATCCAAACCACGTTACAGTTCATCCAAACCACGTTACAGTTCATCCAAACCACGTTACAGTTCATCCAAACCACGTTACAGTTCATCCAAACCACGTTAGAGTTCATCCAAACCACGTTACAATTCATCCTAAACATGTTACAGTTCATCCAAAAGAAGTTATAGTTTATCCAAATTTAATCAATGTTAGATTTTTAAAAAATCCAAACACTATTAGAGTTCATCCAAACCACGTTACAGTTCATCCAAACCACGTTACAGTTCATCCAAACCACGTTACAGTTCATCCAAACCACGTTACAGTTCATCCAAACCACATTACAGTTCATCCAAACCATGTTACAGTTCATCCAAACCACGTTACACTTCATCCAAACCACGTTACAGTTCATCCAACCCACGTTTCAGTTCATCCAAACCACGTTACAGTTCATCCAAACCACGTTACAGTTCATCCAAACCACGTTACAGTTCATCCAAACCACGTTACAGTTCATCCAAACCACGTTACAGTTCATCCAAACCACGTTACAGTTCATCCAAACCACGTTACAGTTCATCCAAACCACGTTAGAGTTCATCCAAAACACGTTACAGTTCATCCAAACCACGTTACAGTTCATCCAAACCACGTTACAGTTCATCCAAACCACGTTACAGTTCATCCAAACCATGTTTCAGTTCATCCAAACCACGTTACAGATCATCCAAACCACGTTACAGTTCATCCAAACCACGTTACAGTTCATCCAAACCACGTTACAGTTCATCCAAACCACGTTACAGTTCATCCAAACCACGTTACAGTTCATCCAAACCATGTTACAGTTCATCCAAACCACGTTACAGTTCATCCAAACCACGTTACAGTTCATCCAAACCACGTTACAGTTCATCCAAACCACGTTAGAGTTCATCCAAACCACGTTACAGTTCATCCAAACCACGTTAGAGTTCATCCAAACCACGTTACAGTTCATCCAAACCACGTTACAGTTCATCCAAACCACGTTACAGTTCATCCAAACCACGTTAGAGTTCATCCAAACCATGTTACAGTTCATCCAAACCACGTTTCAGTTCATCCAAACCACGTTACAGTTCATCCAAACCACGTTACAGTTCATCCAAACCACGTTAGAGTTCATCCAAAACAAGTTAGAGTTCATCCAAAACACGTTACAGTTCATCCAAACCACGTTAGAGTTCATCCAGACCACGTTTCAGTTCATCCAAACCACGTTACAGTTCATCCAAACCATGTTACAGTTCATCCAAACCACGTTACAGTTCATCCAAACCACGTTACAGTTCATCCAAACCATGTTACAGTTCATCCAAACCACGTTTCCAGTTCATCCAAACCACGTTACAGTTCATCCAAACCACGTTACAGTTCATCCAAACCACGTTACAGTTCATCCAAACCATGTTACAGTTCATCCAAACCACGTTAGGAGTTCATCCAAACCATGTTACAGTTCATCCAAACCACGTTACAGTTCATCCAAACCACGTTACAGTTCATCCAAACCACGTTACAGTTCATCCAAACCACGTTACAGTTCATCCAAACCACGTTTCAGTTCATCCAAACCACGTTACAGTTCATCCAAACCACGTTACAGTTCATCCAAACCACGTTAGAGTTCATCCAAACCACGTTACAGTTCATCCAAACCACGTTACAGTTCATCCAAACCACGTTACAGTTCATCCAAACCACGTTTCAGTTCATCCAAACCACGTTACAGTTCATCCAAACCACGTTACAGTTCATCCAAACCACGTTACAGTTCATCCAAACCACGTTACAGTTCATCCAAACCACGTTACAGTTCATCCAAACCATGTTGAGTTCATCCAAACCTTGTTACAGTTCATCCAAACCACGTTACAGTTCATCCAAACCACGTTTCAGTTCATCCAAACCACGTTACAGTTCATCCAAACCACGTTACAGTTCATCCAAACCACGTTAGAGTTCATCCAAACCACGTTACAGTTCATCCAAACCACGTTTCAGTTTATCCAAACCACGTTACAGTTCATCCAAACCACGTTACAGTTCATCCAAACCACGTTACAGTTCATCCAAACCACGTTACAGTTCATCCAAACCACGTTACAGTTCATCCAAACCACGTTACAGTTCATCCAAACCACGTTAGAGTTCATCCAAACCACGTTACAGTTCATCCAAACCACGTTTCAGTTCATCCAAACCACGTTACAGTTCATCCAAACCACGTTACAGTTCATCCAAACCACGTTACAGTTCATCCAAACCACGTTACAGTTCATCCAAACCACGTTACAGTTCATCCAAACCACGTTACAGTTCATCCAAACCACGTTACAGTTCATCCAAACCACGTTACAGTTCATCCAAACCACGTTACAGTTCATCCAAACCACGTTACAGTTCATCCAAACCACGTTACAGTTCATCCAAACCACGTTTCAGTTCATCCAAACCACGTTACAGTTCATCCAAACCACGTTACAGTTCATCCAAACCACGTTACAGTTCATCCAAACCACGTTAGAGTTCATCCAGACCATGTTTCAGTTCATCCAAACCATGTTTCAGTTCATCCAAACCACGTTACAGATCATCCAAACCACGTTACAGTTCATCCAAACCATGTTGAGTTCATCCAAACCACGTTTCAGTTCATCCAAACCACGTTACAGTTCATCCAAACCACGTTAGAGTTCATCCAAACCACGTTACAGTTCATCCAAACCACGTTACAGTTCATCCAAACCACGTTACAGTTCATCCAAACCACGTTACAGTTCATCCAAAACACGTTACAGTTCATCCAAACCACGTTACAGTTCATCCAAACCACGTTACAGTTCATCCAAACCACGTTAGAGTTCATCCAAACCACGTTACAGTTCATCCAAACCACGTTACAGTTCATCCAAACCACGTTACAGTTCATCCAAACCATGTTACAGTTCATCCAAACCATGTTACAGTTCATCCAAACCACGTTACAGTTCATCCAAACCACGTTACAGTTCATCCAAACCACGTTACAGTTCATCCAAAACACGTTAGAGTTCATCCAAAACGTTAGAATTCAACCTAAACATGTTACAGTTTATCCAAAAGAAGTTATAGTTTACAAAATTTAATCAATGTATAATTTTTAAAAAATATTACTATTGTTATCAAATCAACAGAACAATGATACAGACATGAATATTGTCCACAACATCTTTGGAAAACGAGTGAACTCCTCAGATCCACTAATGCCAGCTGCTAAAACTCAACAATATAAATAGGTATTTTTTAAATGATGTCAGTGTTTGAAATTCTTTTACATATTTCCAAAACACATTACAGTTCATCCAAAACATGTTACAGTTCATCCAAAACACGTTACAGTTCATCCAAACCACGTTACAGTTCTTCCAAACCACGTTTCAGTTCATCCAAACCACGTTAGAGTTCATCCAAACCACGTTACAGTTCATCCAAACCACGTTACAGTTCATCCAAACCACGTTACAGTTCATCCAAACCACGTTACAGTTCATCCAAAACACGTTAGAGTTCATCCAAACCACGTTACAGTTCATCCAAACCACGTTAGAGTTCATCCAAACCACGTTTCAGTTCATCCAAACCACGTTTCAGTTCATCCAAACCACGTTACAGATCATCCAAACCACGTTACAGTTCATCCAAACCACGTTACAGTTCATCCAAACCACGTTACAGTTCATCCAAACCACGTTACAGTTCATCCAAACCACGTTACAGTTCATCCAAACCATGTTACAGTTCATCCAAACCACGTTTCAGTTCATCCAAACCACGTTACAGTTCATCCAAACCACGTTACAGTTCATCCAAGCCACGTTAGAGTTCATCCAAACCACGTTAGAGTTCATCCAAACCACGTTACAGTTCATCCAAACCATGTTACAGTTCATCCAAACCACGTTTCAGTTCATCCAAACCACGTTACAGTTCATCCAAACCACGTTACAGTTCATCCAAACCACGTTACAGTTCATCCAAAACACGTTAGAGTTCATCCAAAACACGTTACAGTTCATCCAAACCACGTTACAGTTCATCCAAACCACGTTTCAGTTCATCCAAACCACGTTACAGTTCATCCAAACCACGTTACAGTTCATCCAAACCACGTTACAGTTCATCCAAACCACGTTAGAGTTCATCCAAACCACGTTACAGTTCATCCAAACCACGTTACAGTTCATCCAAACCACGTTACAGTTCATCCAAACCACGTTACAGTTCATCCAAACCACGTTACAGTTCATCCAAACCATGTTTCAGTTCATCCAAACCACGTTACAGTTCATCCAAACCACGTTACAGTTCATCCAAACCACGTTACAGTTCATCCAAACCACGTTTCAGTTCATCCAAACCACGTTACAGTTCATCCAAACCACGTTACAGTTCATCCAAACCACGTTACAGTTCATCCAAACCACGTTACAGTTCATCCAAACCACGTTACAGTTCATCCAAACCACGTTACAGTTCATCCAAACCATGTTTTTGTTCATCCAAACCATGTTAGAGTTCATCCTAACCACGTTACAGTTCATCCAAACCACGTTACAGTTCATCCAAAACACGTTACAGTTCATCCAAACCATGTTACAGTTCATCCAAACCACGTTACAGTTCATCCTAACCACGTTACAGTTCATCCAAACCACGTTACAGTTCATCCAAACCACGTTACAGTTCATCCAAACCATGTTGAGTTCATCCAAACCTTGTTACAGTTCATCCAAACCATGTTACAGTTCATCCAAACCACGTTTCAGTTCATCCAAACCACGTTACAGTTCATCCAAACCACGTTACAGTTCATCCAAACCACGTTAGAGTTCATCCAAACCACGTTACAGTTCATCCAAACCACGTTTCAGTTCATCCAAACCACGTTACAGTTCATCCAAACCACGTTACAGTTCATCCAAACCACGTTACAGTTCATCCAAACCACGTTTCAGTTCATCCAAACCACGTTACAGTTCATCCAAACCACGTTATAGTTCATCCAAACCACGTTAGAGTTCATCCAAACCATGTTACAGTTCATCCAAACCACGTTTCAGTTCATCAAACCACGTTACAGTTCATCCAAACCACGTTACAGTTCATCCAAACCACGTTACAGTTCATCCAGACCACGTTACAGTTCATCCAAACCACGTTTCAGTTCATCCAAACCACGTTACAGTTCATCCAAACCACGTTACAGTTCATCCAAACCACGTTAGAGTTCATCCAAACCATGTTACAGTTCATCCAAACCATGTTTCAGTTCATCCAAACCACGTTACAGTTCATCCAAACCACGTTACAGTTCATCCAAACCATGTTAGAGTTCATCCAAACCACGTTACAGTTCATCCAAACCACGTTACAGTTCATCCAAACCACGTTAGAGTTCATCCAAACCACGTTTCAGTTTATCCAAACCACGTTACAGTTCATCCAAACCACG
Source organism: Bulinus truncatus (assembly GCA_021962125.1). Classification (NCBI taxonomy): domain Eukaryota; kingdom Metazoa; phylum Mollusca; class Gastropoda; family Planorbidae; genus Bulinus; species Bulinus truncatus. The sequence goes on along the minus strand of JAGDYQ010000108.1, from coordinate 1,846,183 downwards.
TTAGAGTTCATCCAAACCACGTTAGAGTTCATCCAAAACACGTTACAGTTCATCCAAAACACGTTAGAGTTCATCCAAACCACGTTACAGTTCATCCAAACCACGTTACAGTTCATCCAAACCACGTTACAGTTCATCCAAACCACGTTACAGTTCATCCAAACCACGTTACAGATCATCCAAACCACGTTACAGTTCATCCAAACCACGTTACAGTTCATCCAAACCACGTTACAGTTCATCCAAACCACGTTACAGTTCATCCAAACCACGTTACAGTTCATCCAAACCACGTTAGAGTTCATCCAAAACACGTTAGAGTTCATCCAAAACACGTTACAGTTCATCCAAAAGAAGTTATAGTTTACAAAATTTAATCAATGTATAATTTTTAAAAAATATTACTATTGTTATCAAATCAACAGAACAATGATACAGACATGAATATTGTCCACAACATCTTTGGAAAACGAGTGAACTCCTCAGATCCACTAATGCCAGCTGCTAAAACTCAACAATATAAATAGGTATTTTTTAAATGATGTCAGTGTTTGAAATTCTTTTACATATTTCCAAAACACATTACAGTTCATCCAAAACATGTTACAGTTCATCCAAAACACGTTACAGTTCATCCAAACCACGTTACAGTTCATCCAAACCACGTTACAGTTCATCCAAACCACGTTACAGTTCATCCAAACCACGTTACAGTTCATCCAAACCACGTTACAGTTCATCCAAACCACGTTACAGTTCATCCAAACCACGTTACAGTTCATCCAAACCACGTTAGAGTTCATCCAAACCACGTTACAGTTCATCCAAACCACGTTACAGTTCATCCAAACCACGTTACAGTTCATCCAAACCACGTTACAGTTCATCCAAACCACGTTACAGATCATCCAAACCACGTTACAGTTCATCCAAACCACGTTACAGTTCATCCAAACCACGTTACAGTTCATCCAAACCACGTTACAGTTCATCCAAACCACATTAGAGTTCATCCAAACCATGTTACAGTTCATCCAAACCACGTTTCAGTTCATCCAAACCACGTTACAGTTCATCCAAACCACGTTACAGTTCATCCAAGCCACGTTAGAGTTCATCCAAACCACGTTACAGTTCATCCAAACTACGTTAGAGTTCATCCAAACCACGTTACAGTTCATCCAAACCACGTTACAGTTCATCCAAACCACGTTACAGTTCATCCAAACCACGTTACAGTTCATCCAAACCACGTTAGAGTTCATCCAAACCACGTTACAGTTCATCCAAACCACGTTACAGTTCATCCAAACCACGTTGACAGTTCATCCAAACCACGTTTCAGTTCATCCAAACCACGTTACAGTTCATCCAAACCACGTTACAGTTCATCCAAACCACGTTACAGTTCATCCAAACCATGTTACAGTTCATCCAAACCACGTTTCAGTTCATCCAAACCACGTTACAGTTCATCCAAACCACGTTACAGTTCATCCAAACCACGTTACAGTTCATCCAAACCATGTTACAGTTCATCCAAACCATGTTACAGTTCATCCAAACCATGTTACCAGTTCATCCAAACCACGTTACAGTTCATCCAAACCACGTTACAGTTCATCCAAACCACGTTTCAGTTCATCCAAACCATCGTTACAGTTCATCCAAACCACGTTTCAGTTCATCCAAACCACGTTTACAGTTCATCCAAACCACGTTACAGTTCATCCAAACCACGTTACAGTTCATCCAAACCACGTTACAGTTCATCCAAACCATGTTACAGTTCATCCAAACCATGTTACAGTTCATCCAAACCACGTTACAGTTCATCCAAACCACGTTACAGTTCATCCAAACCACGTTACAGTTCATCCAAACCACGTTACAGTTCATCCAAACCACGTTACAGTTCATCCAAACCACGTTACAGTTCATCCAAACCACGTTACAGTTCATCCAAACCATGTTACAGTTCATCCAAACCACGTTACAGTTCATCCAAACCATGTTACAGTTCATCCAAACCACGTTACAGTTCATCCAAACCACGTTACAGTTCATCCAAACCACGTTACAGTTCATCCAAACCACGTTAGAGTTCATCCAAACCACGTTACAGTTCATCCAAACCACGTTTCAGTTTATCCAAACCATGTTACAGTTCATCCAAACCACGTTACAGTTCATCCAAACCACGTTAGAGTTCATCCAAACCACGTTTCAGTTTATCCAAACCACGTTACAGTTCATCCAAACCACGTTATAGTTCATCCAAACCACGTTAGAGTTCATCCAAACCACGTTACAGTTCATCCAAACCACGTTTCAGTTCATCCAAACCACGTTACAGTTCATCCAAACCACGTTACAGTTCATCCAAACCACGTTAGAGTTCATCCAAACCACGTTACAGTTCATCCAAACCACGTTACAGTTCATCCAAACCACGTTACAGTTCATCCAAACCACGTTACAGTTCATCCAAACCACGTTTTTGTTCATCCAAACCACGTTACAGTTCATCCAAACCACGTTACAGTTCATCCAAACCACGTTAGAGTTCATCCAAACCACGTTACAGTTCATCCAAACCACGTTACAGTTCATCCAAACCACGTTACAGTTCATCCAAACCACGTTACAGTTCATCCAAACCACGTTACAGTTCATCCAAACCATGTTTCAGTTCATCCAAACCACGTTACAGTTCATCCAAACCACGTTACAGTTCATCCAAACCACGTTACAGTTCATCCAAACCATGTTGCAGTTCATCCAAACCACGTTACAGTTCATCCAAACCACGTTACAGTTCATCCAAACCACGTTACAGTTCATCCAAACCACGTTACAGTTCATCCAAACCACGTTACAGTTCATCCAAACCACGTTACAGTTCATCCAAACCACGTTACAGTTCATCCAAACCACGTTACAGTTCATCCAAACCACGTTACAGTTCATCCAAACCACGTTACAGTTCATCCAAACCACGTTACAGTTCATCCAAACCACGTTTCAGTTCATCCAAACCACGTTTCAGTTCATCCAAACCACGTTACAGATCATCCAAACCACGTTACAGTTCATGCAAACCATGTTACAGTTCATCCAAACCACGTTACAGTTCATCCAAACCACGTTACAGTTCATCCAAACCACGTTACAGTTCATCCAAACCACGTTACAGTTCATCCAAAACACGTTACAGTTCATCCAAAACACGTTACAGTTCATCCAAAAGAAGTTATAGTTTACAAAATTTAATCAATGTATAATTTTTAAAAAATATTACTATTGTTATCAAATCAACAGAACAATGATACAGACATGAATATTGTCCACAACATCTTTGGAAAACGAGTGAACTCCTCAGATCCACTAATGCCAGCTGCTAAAACTCAACTATATAAATAGGTATTTTTTAAATGATGTCCGCGTTTGAAATTCTTTTACATATTTCCAAAACACATTACAGTTCATCCAAAACATGTTACAGTTCATCCAAAACACGTTACAGTTCATCCAAACCACGTTACAGTTCATCCAAACCACGTTACAGTTCATCCAAACCACGTTAGAGTTCATCCAAACCACGTTACAGTTCATCCAAACCACGTTACAGTTCATCCAAAACACGTTACAGTTCATCCAAAACACGTTACAGTTCATCCAAACCACGTTACAGTTCATCCAAACCACGTTACAGTTCATCCAAACCACGTTAGAGTTCATCCAAACCACGTTACAGTTCATCCAAACCATGTTACAGTTCATCCAAACCACGTTACAGTTCATCCAAACCACGTTACAGTTCATCCAAACCACGTTAGAGTTCATCCAAACCACGTTACAGTTCATCCAAACCACGTTACAGTTCATCCAAACCACGTTAGAGTTCATCCAAACCATGTTACAGTTCATCCAAACCACGTTACAGTTCATCCAAACCACGTTACAGTTCATCCAAACCACGTTACAGTTCATCCAAACCACGTTAGAGTTCATCCAAAACACGTTAGAGTTCATCCAAAATACGTTAGAGTTCATCCAAACCACGTTACAGTTCATCCAAACCACGTTACAGTTCATCCAAAACACGTTAGAGTTCATCCAAACCATGTTACAGTTCATCCAAACCACGTTACAGTTCATCCAAACCACGTTACAGTTCATCCAAACCACGTTACAGTTCATCCAAACCACGTTAGAGTTCATCCAAAACAAGTTACAGTTCATCCAAACCACGTTACAGTTCATCCAAACCACGTTACAGTTCATCCAAACCACGTTTCAGTTCATCCAAACCACGTTACAGTTCATCCAAACCACGTTACAGTTCATCCAAACCACGTTACAGTTCATCCAAACCATGTTAGAGTTCATCCAAACCATGTTACAGTTCATCCAAACCATGTTACAGTTCATCCAAACACGTTACAGTTCATCCAAACCACGTTTCAGTTCATCCAAACCACGTTACAGTTCATCCAAACCACGTTACAGTTCATCCAAACCACGTTACAGTTCATCCAAACCACGTTACAGTTCATCCAAACCACGTTACAGTTCATCCAAACCACGTTACAGTTCATCCAAACCACGTTACAGTTCATCCAAACCACGTTACAGTTCATCCAAACCACGTTACAGTTCATCCAAACCACGTTACAGTTCATCCAAACCACGTTACAGTTCATCCAAACCACGTTACAGTTCATCCAAACCACGTTACAGTTCATCCAAACCATGTTACAGTTCATCCAAACCACGTTACAGTTCATCCAAACCACGTTTCAGTTCATCCAAACCACGTTACAGTTCATCCAAACCACGTTACAGTTCATCCAAACCACGTTACAGTTCATCCAAACCACGTTACAGTTCATCCAAACCACGTTACAGTTCATCCAAACCACGTTACAGTTCATCCAAACCACGTTACAGTTCATCCAAACCACGTTACAGTTCATCCAAACCACGTTACAGTTCATCCAAACCACGTTACAGTTCATCCAAACCATGTTACAGTTCATCCAAACCATGTTACAGTTCATCCAAACCACGTTACAGTTCATCCAAACCACGTTACAGTTCATCCAAACCACGTTACAGTTCATCCAAACCACGTTACAGTTCATCCAAACCACGTTACAGTTCATCCAAACCACGTTACAGTTCATCCAAACCACGTTACAGTTCATCCAAACCACGTTACAGTTCATCCAAACCACGTTACAGTTCATCCAAACCACGTTACAGTTCATCCAAACCACGTTACAGTTCATCCAAACCACGTTACAGTTTATCCAAACCACGTTACAGTTCATCCAAACCACGTTACAGTTCATCCAAACCACGTTACAGTTCATCCAAACCACGTTACAGTTCATCCAAACCACGTTTCAGTTCATCCAAACCACGTTACAGTTCATCCAAACCACGTTACAGTTCATCCAAACCACGTTACAGTTCATCCAAACCACGTTACAGTTCATCCAAACCACGTTACAGTTCATCCAAACCACGTTACAGTTCATCCAAACCACGTTACAGTTCATCCAAACCACGTTACAGTTCATCCAAACCACGTTACAGTTCATCCAAACCACGTTACAGTTCATCCAAACCACGTTACAGTTCATCCAAACCACGTTACAGTTCATCCAAACCACGTTTCAGTTCATCCAAACCACGTTACAGTTCATCCAAACCACGTTACAGTTCATCCAAACCACGTTAGAGTTCATCCAAACCACGTTTCAGTTCATCCAAACCACGTTACAGTTCATCCAAACCACGTTACAGATCATCCAAACCACGTTACAGTTCATCCAAACCATGTTACAGTTCATCCAAACCACGTTACAGTTCATCCAAACCACGTTACAGTTCATCCAAACCACGTTACAGTTCATCCAAACCACGTTACAGTTCATCCAAACCACGTTACAGTTCATCCAAACCACGTTACAGTTCATCCAAACCACGTTAGAGTTCATCCAAAACACGTTAGAGTTCATCCAAAACACGTTAGAGTTCATCCAAACATTGTTACAGTTCATCCAAACCACGATAGAGTTTATCCAAACCACGTTTCAGTTCATCCAAACCATGTTTCAGTTCATCCAAACCACGTTACAGATCATCCAAACCACGTTACAGTTCATCCAAACCATGTTAGAGTTCATCCAAACCACGTTTCAGTTTATCCAAACCACGTTACAGTTCATCCAAACCACGTTACAGTTCATCCAAACCACGTTAGAGTTCATCCAAAACACGTTACAGTTCATCCAAAACATGTTACAGTTCATCCAAAAGAAGTTATAGTTTACAAAATTTAATCAATGTATAATTTTTTAAAAATATTACTATTGTTATCAAATCAACAGAACAATGATACAGACATGAATATTGTCCACAACATCTTTGGAAAACGAGTGAACTCCTCAGATCCACTAAGTCAGCTGCTAAAACTAAACAATATAAATAGGTATTTTTTAAATGATGTCAGTGTTTGAAATTCTTTTACATATTTCCAAAACACATTACAGTTCATCCAAAACATGTTACAGTTCATCCAAACCACGTTACAGTTCATCCAAACCACGTTACAGTTCATCCAAACCACGTTACAGTTCATCCAAACCACGTTAGAGTTCATCCAAACCACGTTACAGTTCATCCAAACCACGTTACAGTTCATCCAAACCACGTTACAGTTCATCCAAAACACGTTACAGTTCATCCAAAACACGTTAGAGTTCATCCAAACCACGTTACAGTTCATCCAAACCACGTTACAGTTCATCCAAACCACGTTACAGTTCATCCAAACCATGTTACAGTTCATCCAAACCACGTTTCAGTTCATCCAAACCACGTTACAGTTCATCCAAACCACGTTACAGTTCATCCAAGCCACATTAGAGTTCATCCAAAACACGTTAGAGTTCATCCAAAATACGTTAGAGTTCATCCAAACCACGTTACAGTTCATCCAAACCACGTTACAGTTCATCCAAACCACGTTAGAGTTCATCCAAACCATGTTACAGTTCATCCAAACCACGTTTCAGTTCATCCAAACCACGTTACAGTTCATCCAAACCACGTTACAGTTCATCCAAACCACGTTAGAGTTCATCCAAAACAAGTTAGAGTTCATCCAAAACACGTTACAGTTCATCCAAACCACGTTAAGAGTTCATCCAGACCACGTTTCCAGTTCATCCAAACCACGTTTCAGTTCATCCAAACCGTTACAGTTCATCCAAACCACGTTAGAGTTCATCCAAACCATGTTTTTGTTCATCCAAACCATGTTAGAGTTCATCCAAACCATGTTACAGTTCATCCAAACCACGTTACAGTTCATCCAGACCACGTTTCAGTTCATCCAAACCATGTTTCAGTTCATCCAAACCACGTTACAGTTCATCCAAACCACGTTTCAGTTTATCCAAACCACTTTACAGATCATCCAAACCACGTTACAGTTCATCCAAACCATGTTGAGTTCATCCAAACCTTGTTACAGTTCATCCAAACCATGTTACAGTTCATCCAAACCACGTTTCAGTTCATCCAAACCACGTTACAGTTCATCCAAACCACGTTTCAGTTTATCCAAACCACGTTACAGTTCATCCAAACCACGTTACAGTTCATCCAAACCACGTTAGAGTTCATCCAAACCACGTTACAGTTCATCCAAACCGTTTCCAGTTTATCCAAACCACTTTACAGATCATCCAAACCACGTTACAGTTCATCCAAACCATGTTAGAGTTCATCCAAACCTTGTTACAGTTCATCCAAACCATGTTACAGTTCATCCAAACCACGTTTCCAGTTCATCCAAACCACGTTACAGTTCATCCAAACCACGTTTCAGTTTATCCAAACCACGTTACAGTTCATCCAAACCACGTTACAGTTCATCCAAACCACGTTAGAGTTCATCCAAACCACGTTACAGTTCATCCAAACCACGTTTCAGTTTATCCAAACCACGTTACAGTTCATCCAAACCACGTTACAGTTCATCCAAACCACGTTAGAAGTTCATCCAAACCACGTTTCAGTTTATCCAAACCACGTTACAGTTCATCCAAACCACGTTATAGTTCATCCAAACCACGTTAGAGTTCATCAAACCATGTTACAGTTCATCCAAACCACGTTTCAGTTCATCCAAACCACGTTACAGTTCATCAAACCACGTTACAGTTCATCCAAACCACGTTAGAGTTCATCCAAAACACGTTAGAGTTCATCCAAACCACGTTACAGTTCATCCAAACCACGTTACAGTTCATCCAAACCACGTTACAGTTCATCCAAACCACGTTACAGTTCATCCAAACCACGTTACAGTTCATCCAAACCACGTTACAGTTCATCCAAACCACGTTACAGATCATCCAAACCACGTTACAGTTCATCCAAACCACGTTACAGTTCATCCAAACCACGTTTCAGTTCATCCAAACCACGTTACAGTTCATCCAAACCACGTTACAGTTCATCCAAACCACGTTTCAGTTCATCCAAACCACGTTACAGTTCATCCAAACCACGTTACAGTTCATCCAAACCACGTTACAGTTCATCCAAACCACGTTAGAGTTCATCCAAAACACGTTAGAGTTCATCCAAACATTGTTACAGTTCATCCAAACCACGATACAGTTTATCCAAACCACGTTACAGTTCATCCAAACCACGTTACAGTTCATCCAAACCACGTTACAGTTCATCCAAACCACGTTACAGTTCATCCAAACCACGTTACAGTTCATCCAAACCACGTTACAGTTCATCCAAACCACGTTACAGTTTATCCAAAACACGTTACAATTCATCCAAAACACGTTACAATTCATCCTAAGCACATTACAGTTTATCCAAAACACGTTACAGTTCATCCAAAACAAGTTATAGTTTACAAAATTTAAACAAGTTATAATTTTTTTTAAAATATTACGATTGTTATTAAATTAACAGAACAATGATACAGACATGATTATTGTCCACAACATCTTTGGAAAACGAGTGAACTCCTCAGATCCACTAATGCCAGCTGCTAAAACTCAACTATATAAATAGGTATTTTTTAAATGATGTCAGTGTTTGAAATTCTTTTACATATTTCCAAAACACGTTACAGTTCATCCAAACCATGTTACAGTTCATCCAAACCACGTTACAGTTCATCCAAACCACGTTACAGTTCATCCAAACCACGTTACAGTTCATCCAAACCACGTTACAGTTCATCCAAACCACGTTACAGTTCATCCAAAAACCACGTTACAGTTCATCCAAACCACGTTAGAGTTCATCCAAACCACGTTACAGTTCATCCAAACCACGTTAGAGTTCATCCAAACCACGTTACAGTTCATCCAAACCACGTTAGAGTTCATCCAAACCACGTTTCAGTTCATCCAAACCATGTTTCAGTTCATCCAAACCACGTAACAGTTCATCCAAACCACGTTACAGTTCATCCAAACCACGTTACAGTTCATCCAAACCACGTTTCCAGTTCATCCAAACCACGTTACAGTTCATCCAAACCACGTTAGAGTTCATCCAAACCATGTTACAGTTCATCCAAACCACGTTTCAGTTTATCCAAACCACGTTACAGTTCATCCAAACCACGTTACAGTTCATGCAAACCACGTTGAGTTCATCCAAACCACGTTACAGTTCATCCAAACCACGTTACAGTTCATCCAAACCATGTTACAGTTCATCCAAAAAATGTTACAGTTCATCCAAACCACGTTACAGTTCATCCAAACCACGTTACAGTTCATCCAAACCACGTTTCAGTTCATCCAAACCACGTTAGAGTTCATCCAAACCACGTTACAGTTCATCCAAACCACGTTAGAGCTCATCCAAACCACGTTACAGTTCATCCAAACCACGTTTCAGTTCATCCAAACCACGTTACAGATCATCCAAACCACGTTACAGTTTATCCAAACCACGTTACAGTTCATCCAAACCACGTTAGAGTTCATCCAGACCACGTTACAGTTCATCCAAACCACGTTAGAGTTCATCCAAACCATGTTACAATTCATCCAAACCACGTTACAGTTCATCCAAACCACGTTACAGTTCATCCAAACCATGTTACAGTTCATCCAAACCACGTTTCAGTTCATCCAAACCACGTTACAGTTCATCCAAACCACGTTACAGTTCATCCAAACCACGTTACAGTTCATCCAAACCACGTTACAGTTCATCCAAAACGTTAGAGTTCATCCAAAACACGTTACAGTTCATCCAAACCACGTTTCAGTTCATCCAAACCATGTTTCAGTTCATCCAAACCACGTTACAGATCATCCAAACCACGTTACAGTTCATCCAAACCATCGTTAGAGTTCATCCAAACCACATTTCAGTTTATCCAAACCACGTTACAGTTCATCCAAACCACGTTACAGTTCATCCAAACAACGTTGGAGTTCATCCAAACCACGTTAGAGTTCATCAAAAATACGTTAGAGTTCATCCAAATCATGTTACAGTTCATCCAAACCACGTTACAGTTCATCCAAACCACGTTAGAGTTCATCCAAACCACGTTACAGTTCATACAAACCACGTTTCAGTTCATCCAAACCACGTTACAGATCATCCAAACCACGTTACAGTTTATCCAAACCACGTTACAGTTCATCCAAACCACGTTAGAGTTCATCCAGACCACGTTACAGTTCATCCAAACCACGTTACAGTTCATCCAAACCACGTTACAGTTCATCCAAAACAAGTTAGAGTTCATCCAAAAACCGTTACAGTTCATCCAAACCACGTTAGAGTTCATCCAAACCACGTTTCAGTTCATCCAAACCACGTTAGAGTTCATCCAAACCATGTTACAGTTCATCCAAACCACGTTACAGTTCATCCAAACCACGTTAGAGTTCATCCAAACCATGTTACAGTTCATCCAAACCACGTTTCAGTTCATCCAAACCACGTTACAGTTCATCCAAACCACGTTACAGTTCATCCAAACCACGTTACAGTTCATCCAAACCATGTTACAGTTCATCCAAACCATGTTAGAGTTCATCCAAACCATGTTACAGTTCATCCAAACCACGTTAGAGTTCATCCAGACCACGTTTCAGTTCATCCAAACCATGTTTCAGTTCATCCAAACCACGTTACAGTTCATCCAAACCACGTTTCAGTTTATCCAAACCACTTTACAGATCATCCAAACCACGTTACAGTTCATCCAAACCATGTTGAGTTCATCCAAACCACGTTACAGTTCATCCAAACCATGTTACAGTTCATCCAAACCACGTTTCAGTTCATCCAAACCACGTTACAGTTCATCCAAACCACGTTACAGTTCATCCAAACCACGTTACAGTTCATCCAAACCATGTTACAGTTCATCCAAACCACGTTTCAGTTCATCCAAACCACGTTACAGTTCATCCAAACCACGTTACAGTTCATCCAAACCACGTTACAGTTCATCCAAACCACGTTACAGTTCATCCAAACCACGTTACAGTTCATCCAAACCACGTTACAGTTCATCCAAACCACGTTACAGTTCATCCAAACCACGTTACAGTTCATCCAAACCATGTTACAGTTCATCCAAACCACGTTACAGTTCATCCAAACCACGTTACAGTTCATCCAAACCATGTTTCAGTTCATCCAAACCACGTTACAGTTCATCCAAACCACGTTACAGTTCATCCAAACCACGTTACAGTTCATCCAAACCACGTTACAGTTCATCCAAACCACGTTACAGTTCATCCAAACCACGTTACAGTTCATCCAAACCACGTTACAGTTCATCCAAAACACGTTACAGTTCATCCAAAACACGTTACAGTTCATCCAAAAGAAGTTATAGTTTACAAAATTTAATCAATGTATAATTTTTAAAAAATATTACTATTGTTATCAAATCAACAGAACAATGATACAGACATGAATATTGTCCACAACATCTTTGGAAAACGAGTGAACTCCTCAGATCCACTAATGCCAGCTGCTAAAACTCAACAATATAAATAGGTATTTTTTAAATGATGTCCGCGTTTGAAATTCTTTTACATATTTCCAAAACACATTACAGTTCATCCAAACCATGTTACAGTTCATCCAAAACACGTTACAGTTCATCCAAACCACGTTACAGTTCATCCAAACCACGTTTCAGTTCATCCAAACCACGTTACAGTTCATCCAAACCACGTTACAGTTCATCCAAACCACGTTACAGTTCATCCAAACCACGTTAGAGTTCATCCAAACCACGTTAGAGTTCATCCAAACCACGTTACAGTTCATCCAAACCACGTTACAGTTCATCCAAACCACGTTAGAGTTCATCCAAACCACGTTTCAGTTCATCCAAACCATGTTTCAGTTCATCCAAACCACGTTACAGATCATCCAAACCACGTTACAGTTCATCCAAACCACGTTAGAGTTCATCCAAACCATGTTACAGTTCATCCAAACCACGTTACAGTTCATCCAAACCACGTTAGAGTTCATCCAAACCATGTTACAGTTCATCCAAACCACGTTTCAGTTCATCCAAACCACGTTACAGTTCATCCAAACCACGTTACAGTTCATCCAAGCCACATTAGAGTTCATCCAAACCACGTTAGAGTTCATCCAAAATACGTTACAGTTCATCCAAACCACGTTACAGTTCATCCAAACCACGTTACAGTTCATCCAAACCACGTTAGAGTTCATCCAAACCATGTTACAGTTCATCCAAACCACGTTTCAGTTCATCCAAACCACGTTACAGTTCATCCAAACCACGTTACAGTTCATCCAAACCACGTTACAGTTCATCCAAAACAAGTTACAGTTCATCGAAAACCACGTTACAGTTCATCCAAACCATCGTTAGAGTTCATCCAGACCACGTTTCAGTTCATCCAAACCACGTTAGAGTTCATCCAAACCATGTTACAGTTCATCCAAACCACGTTAGAGTTCATCCAAACCACGTTAGAGTTCATCCAAACCATGTTACAGTTCATCCAAACCACGTTTCAGTTCATCCAAACCACGTTACAGTTCATCCAAACCACGTTACAGTTCATCCAAACCACGTTAGAGTTCATCCAAACCATGTTTTTGTTCATCCAAACCATGTTAGAGTTCATCCAAACCATGTTACAGTTCATCCAAACCACGTTAGAGTTCATCCAGACCACGTTTCAGTTCATCCAAACCATGTTTCAGTTCATCCAAACCACGTTACAGTTCATCCAAACCACGTTTCAGTTTATCCAAACCACTTACAGATCATCCAAACCACGTTACAGTTCATCCAAACCACGTTACAGTTCATCCAAACCATGTTTTTGTTCATCCAAACCATGTTAGAGTTCATCCAAACCATGTTACAGTTCATCCAAACCACGTTAGAGTTCATCCAGACCACGTTTCAGTTCATCCAAACCATGTTTCAGTTCATCCAAACCACGTTACAGTTCATCCAAACCACGTTTCAGTTTATCCAAACCACTTTACAGATCATCCAAACCACGTTACAGTTCATCCAAACCACGTTGAATTCATCCAAACCTTGTTACAGTTCATCCAAACCATGTTACAGTTCATCCAAACCACGTTTCCAGTTCATCCAAACCACTTTACAGATCATCCAAACCACGTTACAGTTCATCCAAACCACGTTACAGTTCATCCAAACCATGTTTTTGTTCATCCAAACCATGTTAGAGTTCATCCAAACCACGTTAGAGTTCATCCAAAACACGTTACAGTTTATCCAAAACCACGTTACAGTTCATCCAAACCACGTTACAGTTCATCCAAACCACGTTACAGTTCATCCAAACCACGTTTTGTTCATCCAAACCAAGTTTTTGTTCATCCAAACCACGTTACAGTTCATCCAAACCACGTTAGAGTTCATCCAAACCACGTTACAGTTCATCCAAACCACGTTACAGTTCATCCAAACCACGTTACAGATCATCCAAACCACGTTACAGTTCATCCAAACCACGTTACAGTTCATCCAAACCACGTTACAGTTCATCCAAACCACGTTACAGTTCATCCAAACCACGTTACAGATCATCCAAACCACGTTACAGTTCATCCAAACCACGTTACAGTTCATCCAAACCACGTTACAGTTCATCCAAACCACGTTACAGTTCATCCAAACCACGTTACAGTTCATCCAAACCACGTTACAGTTCATCCAAACCACGTTACAGTTCATCCAAACCACGTTACAGTTCATCCAAAACACGTTAGAGTTCATCCAAAACACGTTAGAGTTCATCCAAACCACGTTACAGTTCATCCAAACCATGTTACAGTTCATCCAAACCACGTTACAGTTCATCCAAACCACGTTACAGTTCATCCAAACCACGTTTCAGTTCATCCAAACCACGTTACAGTTCATCCAAACCACGTAACAGTTCATGCAAACCATGTTACAGTTCATCCAAACCACGTTACAGTTCATCCAAACCACGTTACAGTTCATCCAAACCACGTTACAGTTCATCCAAACCACGTTACAGTTCATCCAAACCACGTTACAGTTCATCCAAAACACGTTACAGTTCATCCAAAAGAAGTTATAGTTTACAAAATTTAATCAATGTATAATTTTTTAAAAATATTACTATTGTTATCAAATCAACAGAACAATGATACAGACATGAATATTGTCCACAACATCTTTGGAAAACAGTGAACTCCTCAGATCCACTAATGCCAGCTGCTAAAACTCAACAATATAAATAGGTATTTTTTAAATGATGTCAGCGTTTGAAATTCTTTTACATATTTCCAAAACACATTACAGTTCATCCAAACCATGTTACAGTTCATCCAAACCACGTTACAGTTCATCCAAACCACGTTACAGTTCATCCAAACCACGTTACAGTTCATCCAAACCACGTTAGAGTTCATCCAAACCACGTTACAGTTCATCCAAACCACGTTACAGTTCATCCAAACCACGTTAGAGTTCATCCAAAACACGTAAGAGTTCATCCAAAACACGTTAGAGTTCATCCAAACCACGTTACAGTTCATCCAAACCACGTTAGAGTTCATCCAAACCACGTTTCAGTTCATCCAAACCATGTTTTCAGTTCATCCAAACCACGTTTCAGTTCATCCAAACCACGTTACAGTTCATCCAAACCACGTTACAGTTCATCCAAGCCACATTAGAGTTCATCCAAACACGTTAGAGTTCATCCAAAATACGTTAGAGTTCATCCAAACCACGTTACAGTTCATCCAAACCACGTTACAGTTCATCCAAACCACGTTAGAGTTCATCCAAACCATGTTACAGTTCATCCAAACCACGTTTCAGTTCATCCAAACCACGTTACAGTTCATCCAAACCACGTTACAGTTCATCCAAACCACGTTAGAGTTCATCCAAAACAAGTTAGAGTTCATCCAAAACACGTTACAGTTCATCCAAACCACGTTAGAGTTCATCCAGACCACGTTTCAGTTCATCCAAACCACGTTTCAGTTCATCCAAACCACGTTACAGTTCATCCAAACCACGTTAGAGTTCATCCAAACCATGTTTTTGTTCATCCAAACCATGTTAGAGTTCATCCAAACCATGTTACAGTTCATCCAAACCACGTTAGAGTTCATCCAGACCACGTTTCAGTTCATCCAAACCATGTTTCAGTTCATCCAAACCACGTTACAGTTCATCCAAACCACGTTTCAGTTCATCCAAACCACTTTACAGTTCATCCAAACCACGTTACAGTTCATCCAAACCATGTTACAGTTCATCCAAACCTTGTTACAGTTCATCCAAACCATGTTACAGTTCATCCAAACCACGTTTCAGTTCATCCAAACCACGTTACAGTTCATCCAAACCACGTTTCAGTTTATCCAAACCACGTTACAGTTCATCCAAACCACGTTACAGTTCATCCAAACCACGTTACAGTTCATCCAAACCACGTTACAGTTCATCCAAACCACGTTTCAGTTTATCCAAACCACTTTACAGATCATCCAAACCACGTTACAGTTCATCCAAACCATGTTGAGTTCATCCAAACCTTGTTACAGTTCATCCAAACCATGTTACAGTTCATCCAAACCACGTTTCAGTTCATCCAAACCACGTTACAGTTCATCCAAACCACGTTTTCAGTTTATCCAAACCACGTTACAGTTCATCCAAACCACGTTACAGTTCATCCAAACCACGTTAGAGTTCATCCAAACCACGTTACAGTTCATCCAAACCACGTTTCAGTTTATCCAAACCACGTTACAGTTCATCCAAACCACGTTACAGTTCATCCAAACCACGTTAGAGTTCATCCAAACCACGTTTCAGTTTATCCAAACCACGTTACAGTTCATCCAAACCCGCGTTATAGTTCATCCAAACCACGTTAGAGTTCATCCAAACCACGTTACAGTTCATCCAAACCACGTTACAGTTCATCCAAACCACGTTACAGTTCATCCAAACCACGTTACAGTTCATCCAAACCACGTTACAGTTCATCCAAACCACGTTTCAGTTCATCCAAACCACGTTACAGTTCATCCAAACCACGTTACAGTTCATCCAAACCACGTTACAGTTCATCCAAACCACGTTACAGTTCATCCAAACCACGTTACAGTTCATCCAAACCATGTTTCAGTTCATCCAAACCACGTTACAGATCATCCAAACCACGTTACAGTTCATCCAAACCATGTTACAGTTCATCCAAACCACGTTTCAGTTCATCCAAACCACGTTACAGTTCATCCAAACCACGTTACAGTTCATCCAAACCACGTTTCAGTTCATCCAAACCACGTTACAGTTCATCCAAACCACGTTACAGTTCATCCAAACCACGTTACAGTTCATCCAAACCACGTTACAGTTCATCCAAACCACGTTACAGTTCATCCAAACCACGTTACAGTTCATCCAAACCACGTTAGAGTTCATCCAAACCACGTTACAGTTCATCCAAACCATGTTTCAGTTCATCCAAACCACGTTACAGTTCATCCAAACCACGTTACAGTTCATCCAAACCACGTTACAGTTCATCCAAACCACGTTTCAGTTCATCCAAACCACGTTACAGTTCATCCAAACCACGTTACAGTTCATCCAAACCACGTTACAGTTCATCCAAAACACGTTACAGTTCATCCAAAACATGTTACAGTTCATCCAAAAGAAGTTATAGTTTACAAAATTTAATCAATGTATAATTTTTTAAAAATATTACTATTGTTATCAAATCAACAGAACAATGATACAGACATGAATATTGTCCACAACATCTTTGGAAAACGAGTGAACTCCTCAGATCCACTAATGCCAGCTGCTAAAACTCAACAATATAAATAGGTATTTTTTAAATGATGTCAGTGTTTGAAATTCTTTTACATATTTCCAAAACACATTACAGTTCATCCAAACCACGTTACAGTTCATCCAAACCACGTTACAGTTCATCCAAACCACGTTACAGTTCATCCAAACCACGTTACAGTTCATCCAAACCACGTTAGAGTTCATCCAAACCACGTTACAGTTCATCCAAACCACGTTACAGTTCATCCAAACCACGTTACAGTTCATCCAAAACACGTTAGAGTTCATCCAAAACACGTTACAGTTCATCCAAACCACGTTACAGTTCATCCAAACCACGTTACAGTTCATCCAAACCACGTTACAGTTCATCCAAACCATGTTACAGTTCATCCAAACCACGTTACAGTTCATCCAAACCACGTTACAGTTCATCCAAACCACGTTACAGTTCATCCAAACCACGTTACAGTTCATCCAAACCACGTTACAGTTCATCCAAACCACGTTAGAGTTCATCCAAACCATGTTACAGTTCATCCAAACCACGTTACAGTTCATCCAAACCACGTTACAGTTCATCCAAACCACGTTACAGTTCATCCAAACCACGTTACAGTTCATCCAAAACACGTTACAGTTCATCCAAAATACGTTACAGTTCATCCAAACCACGTTACAGTTCATCCAAAATACGTTACAGTTCATCCAAACCACGTTACAGTTCATCCAAACCACGTTACAGTTCATCCAAACCACGTTTCAGTTCATCCAAACCACGTTAGAGTTCATCCAAACCACGTTACAGTTCATCCAAACCACGTTAGAGCTCATCCAAACCACGTTTCAGTTCATCCAAACCACGTTTCAGTTCATCCAAACCACGTTACAGATCATCCAAACCACGTTACAGTTCATCCAAACCACGTTACAGTTCATCCAAACCACGTTACAGTTCATCCAAACCACGTTACAGTTCATCCAAACCACGTTACAGTTCATCCAAACCATGTTACAGTTCATCCAAACCACGTTACAGTTCATCCAAACCACGTTACAGTTCATCCAAACCACGTTACAGTTCATCCAAACCACGTTACAGTTCATCCAAACCACGTTAGAGTTCATCCAAACCACGTTACAGTTCATCCAAACCACGTTACAGTTCATCCAAACCACGTTACAGTTCATCCAAACCACGTTACAGTTCATCCAAACCACGTTACAGTTCATCCAAACCACGTTACAGTTCATCCAAACCACGTTTCAGTTCATCCAAACCACGTTACAGTTCATCCAAACCACGTTACAGTTCATCCAAACCACGTTACAGTTCATCCAAACCACATTTCAGTTCATCCAATCCACGTTACAGTTCATCCAAACCACGTTACAGTTCATCCAAACAACGTTACAGTTCATCCAAACCACGTTAGAGTTCATCAAAAATACGTTAGAGTTCATCCAAATCATGTTACAGTTCATCCAAACCACGTTACAGTTCATCCAAACCACGTTAGAGTTCATCCAAACCACGTTTCAGTTCATACAAACCACGTTACAGTTCATCCAAACCACGTTACAGATCATCCAAACCACGTTACAGTTTATCCAAACCACGTTACAGTTCATCCAAACCACGTTAGAGTTCATCCAGAACCACGTTTCAGTTCATCCAAACCACGTTACAGTTCATCCAAACCACGTTAGAGTTCATCCAAAACAAGTTAGAGTTCATCCAAACCACGTTACAGTTCATCCAAACCACGTTAGAGTTCATCCAGACCACGTTTCAGTTCATCCAAACCACGTTAGAGTTCATCCAAACCATGTTACAGTTCATCCAAACCACGTTACAGTTCATCCAAACCACGTTAGAGTTCATCCAAACCATGTTACAGTTCATCCAAACCACGTTTCAGTTCATCCAAACCACGTTACAGTTCATCCAAACCACGTTACAGTTCATCCAAACCACGTTACAGTTCATCCAAACCATGTTTTTGTTCATCCAAACCATGTTAGAGTTCATCCAAACCATGTTACAGTTCATCCAAACCACGTTAGAGTTCATCCAAACCACGTTTCAGTTCATCCAAACCATGTTTCAGTTCATCCAAACCACGTTACAGTTCATCCAAACCACGTTTCAGTTCATCCAAACCACTTTACAGTTCATCCAAACCACGTTATAGTTCATCCAAACCACGTTAGAGTTCATCCAAACCATGTTACAGTTCATCCAAACCACGTTACAGTTCATCCAAACCACGTTACAGTTCATCCAAACCACGTTACAGTTCATCCAAACCACGTTACAGTTCATCCAAAACACGTTACAGTTCATCCAAACCACGTTACAGTTCATCCAAACCACGTTACAGTTCATCCAAACCACGTTACAGTTCATCCAAACCACGTTACAGTTCATCCAAACCACGTTACAGTTCATCCAAACCACGTTACAGTTCATCCAAACCACGTTACAGTTCATCCAAACCACGTTAGAGTTCATCCAAAACACGTTAGAGTTCATCCAAAACACGTTAGAGTTCATCCAAACATTGTTACAGTTCATCCAAACCACGATAGAGTTTATCCAAACCACGTTTCAGTTCATCCAAACCATGTTTCAGTTCATCCAAACCACGTTACAGATCATCCAAACCATGTTACAGTTCATCCAAACCATGTTAGAGTTCATCCAAACCACGTTTCAGTTTATCCAAACCACGTTACAGTTCATCCAAACCACGTTACAGTTCATCCAAAACACGTTAGAGTTCATCCAAAACACGTTAGAATTCAACCTAAACATGTTACAGTTCATCCAAAAGAAGTTATAGTTTACAAAATTTAATCAATGTATAATTTTTTAAAAATATTACTATTGTTATCAAATCAACAGAACAATGATACAGACATGAATATTGTCCACAACATCTTTGGAAAACGAGTGAACTCCTCAGATCCACTAATGCCAGCTGCTAAAACTCAACAATATAAATAGGTATTTTTTAAATGATGTCCGCGTTTGAAATTCTTTTACATATTTCCAAAACACATTACAGTTCATCCAAAACATGTTACAGTTCATCCAAAACACGTTACAGTTCATCCAAACCACGTTACAGTTCATCCAAACCACGTTTCAGTTCATCCAAACCACGTTAGAGTTCATCCAAACCACGTTACAGTTCATCCAAACCACGTTACAGTTCATCCAAACCACGTTAGAGTTCATCCAAAACACGTTAGAGTTCATCCAAAACACGTTAGAGTTCATCCAAACCACGTTACAGTTCATCCAAACCACGTTAGAGTTCATCCAAACCACGTTTCAGTTCATCCAAACCATGTTTCAGTTCATCCAAACCACGTAACAGATCATCCAAACCACGTTACAGTTCATCCAAAACACGTTAGAGTTCATCCAAACCATGTTACAGTTCATCCAAACCACGTTACAGTTCATCCAAACCACGTTAGAGTTCATCCAAACCATGTTACAGTTCATCCAAACCACGTTACAGTTCATCCAAACCACGTTACAGTTCATCCAAACCACGTTACAGTTCATCCAAACCACGTTACAGTTCATCCAAAACACGTTAGAGTTCATCCAAACTACGTTACAGTTCATCCAAACCACGTTACAGTTCATCCAAACCACGTTACAGTTCATCCAAACCACGTTACAGTTCATCCAAACCATGTTACAGTTCATCCAAACCACGTTTCAGTTCATCCAAACCACGTTACAGTTCATCCAAACCACGTTACAGTTCATCCAAACCACGTTACAGTTCATCCAAACCACGTTACAGTTCATCCAAACCACGTTACAGTTCATCCAAACCACGTTACAGTTCATCCAAACCACGTTACAGTTCATCCAAACCACGTTACAGTTCATCCAAACCATGTTACAGTTCATCCAAACCACGTTACAGTTCATCCAAACCACGTTACAGTTCATCCAAACCATGTTACAGTTCATCCAAACCACGTTACAGTTCATCCAAACCACGTTACAGTTCATCCAAACCACGTTACAGTTCATCCAAACCACGTTAGAGTTCATCCAAACCACGTTACAGTTCATCCAAACCATGTTACAGTTCATCCAAACCACGTTACAGTTCATCCAAACCACGTTACAGTTCATCCAAACCACGTTACAGTTCATCCAAACCACGTTACAGTTCATCCTAACCACTTTACAGTTCATCCAAACCACGTTACAGTTCATCCTAAACACGTTACAGTTCATCCAAACCACGTTACAGTTCATCCAAACCACGTTACAGTTCATCCAAACCATGTTTTTGTTCATCCAAACCATGTTAGAGTTCATCCAAACCATGTTACAGTTCATCCAAACCACGTTACAGTTCATCCAAACCACGTTACAGTTCATCCAAACCATGTTTCAGTTCATCCAAACCACGTTACAGTTCATCCAAACCACGTTTCAGTTCATCCAAACCACGTTACAGATCATCCAAACCACGTTACAGTTCATCCAAACCACGTTGCAGTTCATCCAAACCACGTTACAGTTCATCCAAACCACGTTACAGTTCATCCAAACCACGTTACAGTTCATCCAAACCACGTTACAGTTCATCCAAACCACGTTACAGTTCATCCAAACCACGTTAGAGTTCATCCAAACCACGTTACAGTTCATCCAAACCACGTTACAGTTCATCCAAACCACGTTACAGTTCATCCAAACCACGTTACAGTTCATCCAAACCACGTTACAGTTCATCCAAACCACGTTTCAGTTCATCCAAACCACGTTACAGTTCATCCAAACCACGTTACAGTTCATCCAAACCACGTTACAGTTCATCCAAACCACGTTACAGTTCATCCAAACCACGTTACAGTTCATCCAAACCACGTTACAGTTCATCCAAACCACGTTACAGTTCATCCAAACCACGTTAGAGTTCATCCAAAACACGTTACAGTTCATCCAAACCACGTTACAGTTCATCCAAACCACGTTACAGTTCATCCAAACCACGTTTCAGTTCATCCAAACCACGTTACAGTTCATCCAAACCACGTTACAGTTCATCCAAACCACGTTAGAGTTCATCCAGACCACGTTTCAGTTCATCCAAACCACGTTTCAGTTCATCCAAACCACGTTACAGATCATCCAAACCACATTACAGTTCATCCAAACCACATTAAACTTCATCCATACCTTGTTTCAGTTCATCCAAACCATGATTCAGTTCATCCAAACCACGTTACAGATCATCCAAACCACGTTACAGTTCATCCAAACCACGTTAGAGTTCATCCAAACCACGTTTCAGTTTATCCAAACCACGTTACAGTTCATCCAAACCACGTTAGAGTTCATCCAAACCACGTTTCAGTTCATCCAAACCACGTTACAGTTCATCCAAACCACGTTACAGTTCATCCAAACCACGTTAGAGTTCATCCAAAACACGTTAGAGTTCATCCAAAACACGTTAGAGTTCATCCAAACATTGTTACAGTTCATCCAAACCACGATAGAGTTTATCCAAACCACGTTTCAGTTCATCCAAACCATGTTTCAGTTCATCCAAACCACGTTACAGATCATCCAAACCATGTTACAGTTCATCCAAACCATGTTAGAGTTCATCCAAACCACGTTTCAGTTTATCCAAACCACGTTACAGTTCATCCAAACCACGTTACAGTTCATCCAAAACACGTTAGAGTTCATCCAAAACGTTAGAATTCAACCTAAACATGTTACAGTTCATCCAAAAGAAGTTATAGTTTACAAAATTTAATCAATGTATAATTTTTAAAAAATATTACTATTGTTATCAAATCAACAGAACAATGATACAGACATGAATATTGTCCACAACATCTTTGGAAAACGAGTGAACTCCTCAGATCCACTAATGCCAGCTGCTAAAACTCAACAATATAAATAGGTATTTTTTAAATGATGTCAGTGTTTGAAATTCTTTTACATATTTCCAAAACACATTACAGTTCATCCAAACCACGTTACAGTTCATCCAAACCACGTTACAGTTCATCCAAACCACGTTACAGTTCATCCAAACCACGTTTCAGTTCATCCAAACCACGTTAGAGTTCATCCAAACCACGTTACAGTTCATCCAAACCACGTTACAGTTCATCCAAACCACGTTTCAGTTCATCCAAAACACGTTACAGTTCATCC
Organism: Bulinus truncatus; assembly: GCA_021962125.1. Taxonomy (NCBI): domain Eukaryota; kingdom Metazoa; phylum Mollusca; class Gastropoda; family Planorbidae; genus Bulinus; species Bulinus truncatus. Next base: position 1,822,535 of record JAGDYQ010000108.1, on the reverse strand, counting down.
AAAACACGTTACAGTTCATCCAAACCACGTTACAGTTCATCCAAACCACGTTACAGTTCATCCAAACCACGTTACAGTTCATCCAAACCATGTTACAGTTCATCCAAACTACGTTACAGTTCATCCAAACCACGTTACCGTTCATCCAAACCATGTTACAGTTCATCCAAACCACGTTACAGTTCATCCAAACCACGTTACAGTTCATCCAAACCACGTTAGAGTTCATCCAAACCATGTTACAGTTCATCCAAACCACGTTTCAGTTCATCCAAACCACGTTACAGTTCATCCAAACCACGTTACAGTTCATCCAAACCACGTTACAGTTCATCCAAAACACGTTAGAGTTCATCCAAAATACGTTAGAGTTCATCCAAACCACGTTACAGTTCATCCAAACCACGTTACAGTTCATCCAAACCACGTTACAGTTCATCCAAACCATGTTACAGTTCATCCAAACCACGTTACAGTTCATCCAAACCACGTTACAGTTCATCCAAACCACGTTACAGTTCATCCAAACCACGTTAGAGTTCATCCAAAACACGTTAGAGTTCATCCAAACCACGTTACAGTTCATCCAAACCACGTTACAGTTCATCCAAACCACGTTTCAGTTCATCCAAACCACGTTACAGTTCATCCAAACCACGTTACAGTTCATCCAAACCACGTTACAGTTCATCCAAACCACGTTACAGTTCATCCAAACCACGTTACAGTTCATCCAAACCACGTTACAGTTCATCCAAACCATGTTACAGTTCATCCAAACCACGTTACAGTTCATCCAAACCACGTTACAGTTCATCCAAACCACGTTTTTGTTCATCCAAACCACGTTAGAGTTCATCCAAACCATGTTACAGTTCATCCAAACCACGTTACAGTTCATCCAAACCACGTTTCAGTTCATCCAAACCACGTTACAGTTCATCCAAACCACGTTTCAGTTCATCCAAACCACGTTACAGTTCATCCAAACCACGTTACAGTTCATCCAAACCACGTTACAGTTCATCCAAACCACGTTACAGTTCATCCAAACCACGTTACAGTTCATCCAAACCACGTTAGAGTTCATCCAAACCATGTTACAGTTCATCCAAACCACGTTACAGTTCATCCAAACCACGTTAGAGTTCATCCAAACCACGTTACAGTTCATCCAAACCACGTTTCAGTTCATCCAAACCACGTTAGAGTTCATCCAAACCACGTTACAGTTCATCCAAACCACGTTACAGTTCATCCAAACCACGTTAGAGTTCATCCAAACCACGTTAGAGTTCATCCAAAACACGTTACAGTTCATCCAAACCACGTTACAGTTCATCCAAACCATGTTTCAGTTCATCCAAACCACGTTACAGATCATCCAAACCACGTTACAGTTCATCCAAACCACGTTAGAGTTCATCCAAACCACGTTTCAGTTTATCCAAACCACGTTACAGTTCATCCAAACCACGTTACAGTTCATCCAAACCACGTTACAGTTCATCCAAACCACGTTAGAGTTCATCCAAACCATCGTTAGAGTTCATCCAAACCACGTTACAGTTCATCCAAACCACGTTACAGTTCATCCAAACCACGTTACAGTTCATCCAAACCACGTTACAGTTCATCCAAACCACGTTTCAGTTCATCCAAACCACGTTACAGATCATCCAAACCACGTTACAGTTCATCCAAACCACGTTACAGTTCATCCAAACCACGTTACAGTTCATCCAAACCACGTTTCAGTTCATCCAAACCACGTTAGAGTTCATCCAAACCATGTTACAGTTCATCCAAACCACGTTACAGTTCATCCAAACCACGTTAGAGTTCATCCAAACCACGTTACAGTTCATCCAAACCACGTTACAGTTCATCCAAACCACGTTACAGTTCATCCAAACCACGTTACAGTTCATCCAAACCACGTTACAGTTCATCCAAACCACGTTACAGTTCATCCAAACCATGTTACAGTTCATCCAAACCACGTTACAGTTCATCCAAACCACATTACAGTTCATCCAAACCACGTTACAGTTCATCCAAACCACGTTACAGTTCATCCAAACCACGTTACAGTTCATCCAAACCACGTTACAGTTCATCCAAACCATGTTACAGTTCATCCAAACCACGTTACAGTTCATCCAAACCACGTTAGAGTTCATCCAGACCACGTTTCAGTTCATCCAAACCACGTTAGAGTTCATCCAAACCATGTTTACAGTTCATCCAAACCACGTTTCAGTTCATCCAAACCACGTTACAGTTCATCCAAACCACGTTACAGTTCATCCAAACCACGTTACAGTTCATCCAAACCACGTTACAGTTCATCCAAACCACGTTACAGTTCATCCAAACCACGTTACAGTTCATCCAAACCACGTTACAGTTCATCCAAACCACGTTACAGTTCATCCAAACCACGTTACAGTTCATCCAAACCACGTTAGGAGATTCATCCAAACCACGTTAGAGTTCATCCAAACCACGTTACAGTTCATCCAAACCACGTTAGAGTTCATCCAAACCACGTTACAGTTCATCCAAACCACGTTACAGTTCATCCAAAACACGTTACAGTTCATCCAAACCACATTACAGTTCATCCAAAACACGTTACAGTTCATCCAAACCACGTTAGAGTTCATCCAAACCACGTTACAGTTCATCCAAACCACGTTTCAGTTCATCCAAACCACGTTAGAGTTCATCCAAACCACGTTACAGTTCATCCAAACCACGTTACAGTTAATCCAAACCACGTTACAGTTCATCCAAACCATGTTACAGTTCATCCAAACTACGTTACAGTTCATCCAAACCACGTTACAGTTCATCCAAACCATGTTACAGTTCATCCAAACCACGTTACAGTTCATCCAAACCACGTTACAGTTCATCCAAACCACGTTACAGTTCATCCAAACCACGTTACAGTTCATCCAAACCACGTTACAGTTCATCCAAACCACGTTACAGTTCATCCAAACCACGTTACAGTTCATCCAAACTACGTTTCAGTTCATCCAAACCACGTTACAGTTCATCCAAACCACGTTACAGTTCATCCAAACCACGTTACAGTTCATCCAAACCACGTTACAGTTCATCCAAACCACGTTACAGTTCATCCAAACCATGTTACAGTTCATCCAAACCACGTTACAGTTCATCCAAACCACGTTACAGTTCATCCAAACCACGTTACAGTTCATCCAAACCACGTTACAGTTCATCCAAACCACGTTACAGTTCATCCAAACCACGTTACAGTTCATCCAAACCATGTTACAGTTCATCCAAACCACGTTACAGTTCATCCAAACCACGCTACAGTTCATCCAAACCACGTTTCAGTTCATCCAAACCACGTTACAGTTCATCCAAACCACGTTACAGTTCATCCAAACCATGTTACAGTTCATCCAAACCACGTTACAGTTCATCCAAACCACGTTACAGTTCATCCAAACCACGTTACAGTTCATCCAAACCACGTTACAGTTCATCCAAACCACGTTACAGTTCATCCAAAACACGTTACAGTTCATCCAAAAGACGTTATAGTTTACAAAATTTAATCAATGTATAATTTTTAAAAAATATTACTATTGTTATCAAATCAACAGAACAATGATACAGACATGAATATTGTCCACAACATCTTTGGAAAACGAGTGAACTCCTCAGATCCACTAAAACTCAACAATATAAATAGGTATTTTTTAAATGATGTACAGTGTTTGAAATTCTTTTACATATTTCCAAAACACATTACAGTTCATCCAAAACCATGTTACAGTTCATCCAAACCACGTTACAGTTCATCCAAACCACGTTACAGTTCATCCAAACCATGTTACAGTTCATCCAAACCACGTTACAGTTCATCCAAACCACGTTACAGTTCATCCAAACCACGTTACAGTTCATCCAAACCACGTTACAGTTCATCCAAACCACATTACAGTTCATCCAAACCACGTAACAGTTCATCCAAACCACGTTACAGTTCATCCAAACCACGTTACAGTTCATCCAAACCACGTTACAGTTCATCCAAACCACGTTACAGTTCATCCAAACCACGTTACAGTTCATCCAAACCACGTTACAGTTCATCCAAACCACGTTACAGTTCATCCAAACCACGTTACAGTTCATCCAAAACATGTTACAGTTCATCCAAACCACGTTACAGTTCATCCAAACCACGTTACAGTTCATCCAAACCACGTTACAGTTCATCCAAACCACGTTACAGTTCATCCAAACCACGTTACAGTTCATCCAAACCACGTTACAGTTCATCCAAACCACGTTACAGTTCATCCAAACCATGTTACAGTTCATCCAAACCACGTTACAGTTCATCCAAACCACGTTACAGTTCATCCAAACCACGTTACAGTTCATCCAAACCACGTTACAGTTCATCCAAACCACATTACAGTTCATCCAAACCACTTCACAGTTCATCCAAACCACGATACAGTTCATCCAAACCACGATACAGTTCATCCAAACCACGTTACAGTTCATCCAAACCACGTTACAGTTCATCCAAACCACGTTACAGTTCATCCAAACCACGTTACAGTTCATCCAAACCACGTTACAGTTCATCCAAACCACGTTACAGTTCATCCAAACCACGTTACAGTTCATCCAAACCAAGTTACAGTTCATCCAAACCACGTTACAGTTCATCCAAACCACGTTACAGTTCATCCAAACCACGTTTCAGTTCATCCAAACCACGTTACAGTTCATCCAAACCACGTTACAGTTCATCCAAACCACGTTACAGTTCATCCAAACCACGTTACAGTTCATCCAAACCACGTTACAGTTCATCCAAACCACGTTACAGTTCATCCAAACCACGTTACAGTTCATCCAAACCACGTTACAGTTCATCCAAACCACGTTACAGTTCATCCAAACCCCGTTACAGTTCATCCAAACCACGTTACAGTTCATCCAAACCACGTTACAGTTCATCCAAACCACGTTACAGTTCATCCAAACCACGTTACAGTTCATCCAAACCACGTTACAGTTCATCCAAACCACGTTACAGTTCATCCAAATCACGTTACAGTTCATCCAAACCACGTTACAGTTCATCCAACCCACGTTACAGTTCATCCAAACCACGTTACAGTTCATCCAATCCACGTTACAGTTCATCCAAACCACGTTACAGTTCATCCAAACCACGTTACAGTTCATCCAAACCACGTTTCAGTTCATCCAAACCACGTTACAGTTCATCCAAACCACGTTACAGTTCATCCAAACCACGTTACAGTTCATCCAAACCACGTTGTCAGTTCATCCAAACCACGTTACAGTTCATCCAAACCACGTTACAGTTCATCCAAACCACGTTACAGTTCAGTAGTCCAAACCACGTCCTAAACATGTTAAAGTATATCAAAACATGTTACAGTTTATCCAAAACACATTACAGTTTACATCCAAAACACGTTACAGTTGATCCAAATCACAATACAGTTCATTCAAACCACGTTACAGTTCATCCAAACCACGTTACAGTTCATCCAAACTACGTTAGAGTTCATCCAAACCACGTTACAGTTCATACAAACCACGTTACAGCTCATCCAAACCACGTTACAGTTCATCCAAACCACATAACAGTTCATGCAAACCACGTTACAGTTCATCCAAACCACGTTTCAGTTCATCCAAACCACGTTACAGTTCATTCAAACCACGTTACAGTTCATCCAAACCACGTTACAGTTCATTCAAACTACGTTAGAATTCATCCAAACCACGTTACAGTTCATCCAAAACACGTTACAGTTCATCCAAAACACGTTAGAGTTCATCCAAAACACATTACAGTATATCCTAAACATGTTAAAGTATATCCAAAACATGTTACAGTTTATCCAAAACACATTACAGTTCATCCAAAACACGTTACAGTTCATCCAAACCACGTTACAGTTCATCCAAACCACGTTAGAGTTCATCCAAACCACGTTAGAGTTCATCCAAAACACGTTAGAGTTCATCCTAAACACGTTAGAGTTCATCCTAAACACGTTACAGTTCATCCAAAACACGTTACAGTTCATCCTAAACACGTTACAGTTCATCCAAACCACGTTACAGTTCATCCAAAACACGTTACAGTTCATCCAAACCACGTTAGAGTTCATCCAAACCACGTTACAGTTCATACAAACCACGTTACAGCTCATCCAAACCACGTTACAGTTCATCCAAACCACATAACAGTTCATGCAAACCACGTTACAGTTCATCCAAACCACGTTACAGTTCATCCAAACCACGTTACAGTTCATTCAAACCACGTTACAGTTCATCCAAACCACGTTACAGTTCATCCAAACTACGTTAGAGTTCATCCAAACCACGTTACAGTTCATCCAAACCACGTTACAGTTCATCCAAACCACGTTACAGTTCATCCAAACCACGTTACAGTTCATCCAAACCACGTTACAGTTCATCCAAACCACGTTACAGTTCATCCAAACCACGTTACAGTTCATCCAAACCATGTTACAGTTCATCCAAACCACGTTACAGTTCATCCAAACCACGTTACAGTTCATCCAAACCACGTTAGAGTTCATCCAAAACACATTACAGTTCATCCAAACCACGTTACAGTTCATCCAAAACCGTTACAGTTCATCCTAAACCACGTTACAGTTCATCCAAACCACGTTACAGTTCATCCAAACCACGTTACAGTTCATCCAAACTACGTTAGAGTTCATCCAAACCACGTTACAGTTCATACAAACCACGTTACAGCTCATCCAAACCACGTTAGAGTTCATCCAAACCACGTTACAGTTCATCCAAAATGCGTTACAGTTCATCTAAACCACGTTACAGTTCATCCAAACCACGTTACAGTTCATCCAAACCACGTTACAGTTCATCCAAACCACGTTAGAGTTCATCCAAACCACGTTACAGTTCATACAAACCACGTTAGCAGTTCATCCAAACCACGTTAGAGTTCATCCAAACCATGTTACAGTTCATCCAAACCACGTTACAGTTCATCCAAACCACGTTACAGTTCATCCAAACCACGTTAGAGTTCATCCAAACCACGTTACAGTTCATCCAAACCACGTTACAGTTCATCCAAACCACGTTTCAGTTAATCCAAAACACGTTACATTTCATCCAAAACATGTTACAGTTCATCCAAAAGAAGTTATAGTTCACAAAATTTAATCAATGTATAATTTTTTAAAAATATTACTATTGTTATCAAATCAATAGAACAATGATACAGACATGAATATTGTCCACAACATCTTTGGAAAGCGAGTGAACTCCTCAGATCCACTAAGTCAGCTGCTAAAACTAAACAATATAAATAGGTATTTTTTAAATGATGTCAGTGTTTGAAATTCTTTTACATATTTCCAAAACACATTACAGTTCATCCAAACCACATTACAGTTCATTCAAACCACGTTACAGTTCATCCAAACCACGTTACAGTTCATCCAAACCACGTTCCAGTTCATCCAAAACATGTTACAGTTCATCCAAACCACGTTTCAGTTCATCCAAAACACATTACAGTTCATCCAAAACACGTTACAGTTCATCCAAACCACGTTACAGTTCATCCAAACCACGTTACAGTTCATTCAAACCACGTTACAGTTCATCCAAAACAGTTACAGTTCATCCAAAACACGTTAGAGTTCATCCAAAACACGTTAGAGTTCATTTAAAACACATTACAGTATATCCAAACATGTTAAAGTATATCCAAAACATGTTACAGTTTATCCAAACCACATTACAGTTCATCCAAACCACGTTACAGTTGATCCAAACCACAATACAGTTCATCCAAACCACGTTACAGTTCATCCAAACCACGTTACAGCTCATCCAAACCACGTTACAGTTCATACAAACCACGTTACAGCTCATCCAAACCACGTTACAGTTCATCCAAACCACATAACAGTTCATGCAAACCACGTTACAGTTCATCCAAACCACGTTTCAGTTCATCCAAACCACGTTACAGTTCATCCAAACCACGTTACAGTTCATCCAAACCACGTTACAGTTCATTCAAACTCACGTTAGAATTCATCCAAACCACGTTACAGTTCATCCAAACCATGTTACAGTTCATCCAAACCACGTTACAGTTCATCCAAACCACGTTACAGTTCATCCAAACCACGTTACAGTTCATCCAAACCACGTTACAGTTCATCCAAAACACGTTACAGTTCATCCAAACCACGTTACAGTTCATCCAAACCACGTTACAGTTCATCCAAACCACGTTACAGTTCATCCAAACCACGTTACAGTTCATCCAAAACACGTTACAGTTCATCCAAACCACGTTACAGTTCATCCAAACCACGTTACAGTTCATCCAAACCACGTTACAGTTCATCCAAATTTCGTTAGAGTTCATCCAAACCACGTTAGAGTTCATCGAAAACACGTTAGAGTTCATCCAAAACACGTTAGAGTTCATCCAAACCACGTTACAGTTCATCCTAAACCACGTTACAGTTCATCCAAACCACGTTACAGTTCATCCAAACCACGTTACAGGTTCATCCAAACCACGTTACAGTTCATCCAAACCACGTTACAGTTCATCCAAACCACGTTACAGTTCATCCAAACCACGTTTCAGTTAATCCAAAACACGTTACATTTCATCCAAAACACGTTACAGTTCATCCAAAAGAAGTTATAGTTTACAAAATTTAATCAATGTATAATTTTTTTAAAATATTACTATTGTTATCAAATCAACAGAAGAATGATACAGACATGAATATTGTCCACAACATCTTTGGAAAACGAGTGAACTCCTCAGATCCACTAATGCCAGCTGCTAAAACTCAACTATATAAATAGGTATTTTTTAAATGATGTCAGTGTTTGAAATTCTTTTACATATTTCCAAAATACATTACAGTTCATCCAAACCACGTTACAGTTCATCCAAACCACGTTACAGTTCATCCAAACCACGTTACAGTTCATCCAAACCACGTTACAGTTCATCCAAACCACGTTACAGTTCATCCAAACCACGTTTCAGTTCATCCAAACCACGTTACAGTTCATCCAAACCACGTTACAGTTCATCCAAACCACGTTACAGTTCATCCAAACCACGTTACAGTTCATCCAAACCACGTTACAGTTCATCCAAACCACGTTATAGTTCATCCAAACCACGTTACAGTTCATCCAAAACACGTTACAGTTCATCCAAAACACGTTACAGTTCATCCAAACCACGTTACAGTTCATCCAAACCACGTTACAGTTCATCCAAACCACGTTACAGTTCATCCAAAACACGTTACAGTTGATCCAAACCACAATACAGTTCATCCAAACCACGTTACAGTTCATCCAAACCACGTTACAGCTCATCCAAACCACGTTACAGTTCATACAAACCACGTTACAGCTCATCCAAACCACGTTACAGTTCATCCAAACCACATAACAGTTCATCCAAACCACGTTACAGTTCATCCAAACCACGTTTCAGTTCATCCAAACCACGTTACAGTTCATCCAAACCACGTTACAGTTCATCCAAACCACGTTACAGTTCATCCAAACCACGTTACAGTTCATCCAAAACATGTTACAGTTCATCCAAAAGAAGTTATAGTTCACAAAATTTAATCAATGTATAATTTTTTAAAAATATTACTATTGTTATCAAATCAATAGAACAATGATACAGACATGAATATTGTCCACAACATCTTTGGAAAACGAGTGAACTCCTCAGATCCACTAAGTCAGCTGCTAAAACTAAACAATATAAATAGGTATTTTTTAAATGATGTCAGTGTTTGAAATTCTTTTACATATTTCCAAAACACATTACAGTTCATCCAAACCACATTACAGTTCATCCAAACCACGTTACAGTTCATCCAAACCACGTTACAGTTCATCCAAACCATGTTACAGTTCATCCAAACCACGTTACAGTTCATCCAAACCACATTACAGTTCATCCAAACCACGTTACAGTTCATCCAAACCACGTTACAGTTCATCCAAACCACGTTACAGTTCATCCAAACCACGTTACAGTTCATCCAAACCACGTTACAGTTCATCCAAACTACGTTACAGTTCATCCAAACCACGTTACAGTTCATACAAACCACGTTACAGTTCATCCAAACCACGTTACAGTTCATCCAAACCACGTTACAGTTCATCCAAACCACGTTACAGTTCATCCAAACCACGTTACAGTTCATCCAAACCACGTTACAGTTCATCCAAACCACGTTACAGTTCATCCAAACCACGTTACAGTTCATCCAAACCACGTTAGAGTTCATCCAAACCACGTTACAGTTCATCCAAACCACGTTACAGTTCATCCAAACCACGTTACAGTTCATCCAAACCACGTTACAGTTCATCCAAACCACGTTACAGTTCATCCAAACCACGTTACAGTTCATCCAAAACACGTTACAGTTCATCCAAACCACGTTACAGTTCATCCAAACCACGTTTCAGTTCATCCAAAACACATTACAGTTCATCCAAACCACGTTACAGTTCATCCAAACCACGTTACAGTTCATCCAAACCACGTTACAGTTCATTCAAACCACGTTACAGTTCATCCAAAACACGTTACAGTTCATCCAAAACACGTTACAGTTCATCCAAAACACGTTAGAGTTCATCCAAAACACATTACAGTATATCCTAAACATGTTAAAGTATATCCAAAACATGTTACAGTTTATCCAAAACACATTACAGTTCATCCAAAACACGTTACAGTTGATCCAAACCACAATACAGTTCATCCAAACCACGTTACAGTTCATCCAAACCACGTTACAGCTCATCCAAACCACGTTACAGTTCATCCAAACCACATAACAGTTCATGCAAACCACGTTACAGTTCATCCAAACCACGTTACAGTTCATCCAAACCACGTTACAGTTCATCCAAACCACGTTACAGTTCATCCAAACCACGTTACAGTTCATTCAAACTACGTTAGAATTCATCCAAACCACGTTACAGTTCATCCAAACCACGTTACAGTTCATCCAAACCACGTTACAGTTCATCCAAACCACGTTACAGTTCATCCAAACCACGTTACAGTTCATCCAAACCACGTTACAGTTCATCCAAAACACGTTACAGTTCATCCAAAACACGTTAGAGTTCATCCAAAACACGTTAGAGTTCATCCAAAACACATTACAGTATATCCTAAACATGTTAAAGTATATCCAAAACATGTTACAGTTTATCCAAAACACGTTACAGTTCATCCAAACCACGTTACAGTTCATCCAAACCACGTTAGAGTTCATCCAAACCACGTTACAGTTCATCCAAACCACGTTACAGTTCATCCAAACTACGTTAGAGTTCATCCAAACCACGTTACAGTTCATCCAAACCACGTTACAGTTCATCCAAACCACGTTACAGTTCATCCAAACCACGTTACAGTTCATCCAAACCACGTTACAGTTCATCCAAACCACGTTACAGTTCATCCAAACCACGTTAGAGTTCATCCAAAACACGTTAGAGTTCATCCAAAACACGTTACAGTTCATCCAAAACACGTTACAGTTCATCCTAAACACGTTACAGTTCATCCAAAACATGTTACAGTTCATCCAAAAGAAGTTATAGTTCACAAAATTTAATCAATGTATAATTTTTTAAAAATATTACTATTGTTATCAAATCAATAGAACAATGATACAGACATGAATATTGTCCACAACATCTTTGGAAAACGAGTGAACTCCTCAGATCCACTAAGTCAGCTGCTAAAACTAAACAATATAAATAGGTATTTTTTAAATGATGTCAGTGTTTGAAATTCTTTTACATATTTCCAAAACACATTACAGTTCATCCAAACCACATTACAGTTCATTCAAACCACGTTACAGTTCATCCAAACCACGTTCCAGTTCATCCAAAACATGTTACAGTTCATCCAAAACACGTTACAGTTCATCCAAAACACGTTACAGTTCATCCAAAACACGTTAGAGTTCATCCAAAACACGTTAGAGTTCATCCAAAACACATTACAGTATATCCTAAACATGTTAAAGTATATCCAAAACATGTTACAGTTTATCCAAAACACGTTTCAGTTCATCCAAACCACGTTTTAGTTCATCCAATTCACGTTTCAGTTCATCCAAAACACGTTACAGTTCATCCAAAACACATTACAGTGCATCCAAAACATGTTACAGTGTATCCAAAACATGTTACATATTCCCATAAGCTCCTACATATTCCCATAAGCTCCTACATATTCCCATAAGCTCCCAATAATTTCCATAAGCTCCCACATATTCCCATAAGCTCCTAATATTCCCATAAGCTCCCACATATTCCCATAAGCTCCTACATATTCCCATAATTACCCAATATTCCCATAAGCTCCCACTTACTCCCATAAGCTTCTACATATTCCCATAAGCTCCCGAAAATTCCCATAAGTTCCCACATATTGCCATAAGCTCCTAATATTCCCAAAAGCTCCCACATATTCCCATAAGCTCCTACATATTCCTATAATTACCTAATATTCCCATAAGCTCCCACTTACTCTCATAAGCTCCTAACATTCCCATAAGCTCCTACATATTCCCAAAAGCTCCTTTATATTCCCATGAGCTCCTAATATTTCCATAAGCTTCCACATATTCCCATAAGCTCCCAATAATTCCCTTAAGCTCCCACATTTTCCCATAAGCTCCTAATATTCCCATAAGCTCCCACATATTCCCATAAGCTCCCACATATTCCCATAAGCTCCTACATATTCCCATAATTACCTAATATTCCCATAAGCTCCCACTTACTCCCATAAGCTTCTACATATTCCCATAAGCTCCTAAAAATTCCCATAAGCTCCCATATATTCCTATAAGCTCCCATATTCCCATAAGCTCCCACATATTCTCATAAGCTCCCAATAATTTCCATAAGCTCCCACATATTCCCATAAGCTCCTACATATTCCCATAAGCTCTTACATATTCCAATAACACGTTACAGTTCTTCCAAACCATGTTACAGTTCATCCAAACCACGTTACAGTTCATCCAAACCACATTAGAGTTCATCCAAACCATGTTTCAGTTCATCCAAACCACGTTACAGTTCATCCAAACCACGTTACTGTTCATCCAAACCACGTTTCAGTTCATCCAAAACACATTACAGTTCATCCAAACCACGTTACAGTTCATCCAAACCACGTTACAGTTCATCCAAACCACGTTACAGTTCATCCAAACCACGTTACAGTTCATCCAAACCACGTTAGAGTTCATCCAAACCACGTTACAGTTCATCCAAACCACGTTTCTGTTCATCCAAACCACGTTTCAGTTCATCCAAAACACGTTACAGTTCATCCAAAACACGTTACAGTTCATTCAAACCACGTTACAGTTCATCCAAACCACGTTCCAGTTCATTCAAAACATGTTACAGTTCATCCAAAACACGTTAGAGTTCATCCAAAACACGTTAGAGTTCATCCAAAACACGTTACAGTATATCCTAAACATGTTAAAGTATATCCAAAACATGTTACAGTTTATCCAAAACATGTTACAGTTCATCCAAACCACGTTACAGTTCATTCAAACCACGTTACAGTTCATCCAAACCACGTTACAGTTCATCCAAACCACGTTAGAGTTCATCCAAAACACGTTACAGTTCATCCAAACCACGTTACAGTTCATCCAAACCACGTTACAGTTCATCCAAAACACGTTACAGTTCATCCAAACCACGTTACAGTTCATCCAAACCACGTTACAGTTCATCCAAACCACGTTACAGTTCATCCAAAACATGTTACAGTTCATCCAAAACACGTTACAGTTCATCCAAAACACGTTAGAGTTCATCCAAAACACGTTACAGTATATCCTAAACATGTTAAAGTATATCCAAAACATGTTACAGTTTATCCAAAACATGTTACAGTTTATCCAAAACACATTACAGTGCATCCAAAACATGTTACATATTCCCATAAGCTCCTACATATTCCCATAAGCTCCTACATATTCCCAAAAGCTCCTTTATTTTCCCATAAGCTCCTAATATTTCCATAATCTTCCACATATTCCCATAAGCTCCCAATAATTCCCATAAGCTCCCAATAATTCCCATAAGCTCCCACATATTCCCATAAGCTCCTAATATTCCCATAAGCTCCCACATATTCACATAAGCTCCTACATATTCCTATAATTACGTAATATTCCCATAAGCTCCAACTTACTCTCATAAGCTCCTAACATTCCCATAAGCTCCTACATATTCCCAAAAGCTCCTTTATATTCCCATGAGCTGCTAATATTTCCATAAGCTTCCACATATTCCCATAAGCTCCCAATAATTCCCTTAAGCTCCCACATTTTCCCATAAGCTCCTAATATTCCCATAAGCTCCCACATATTCCCATAAGCTCCCACATATTCCCATAAGCTCCTACATATTCCCATAATTACCTAATATTCCCATAAGCTACCACTTACTCCCATAAGCTTCTACATATTCCCATAAGCTCCCAAAAATTCCCATAAGCTCCCATATATTCCTATAAGCTCCCACATATTCCCATAAGCTCCCACATATTCTCATAAGCTCCCAATAATTTCCATAAGCTCCCACATATTCCCATAAGCTCCTACATATTCCCATAAGCTCTTACATATTCCAATAACACGTTACAGTTTATCCAAAACACGTTACAGTTCATCCATAACACGTTATAGTTCATCCAAACCACGTTTCAGTTCATCCAAAACACATTACAGTTCTTCCAAAACACGTTACAGCTCATCCAAACCACATTACAGTTCATTCAAACCATGTTACAGTTCATCCAACCCACTTACAGTTCATCCAAAACACGTTTCTGTTCATCCAAACCATGTTTCAGTTCATCCAAACCACGTTTCATTTCATCCAAAACATGTTTTAGTTCATCCAAAACACGTTACATTTCATCCAAACATGTTACAGTTCATCCAAAAGAAGTTATAGTTTACAAAATTTAATCAATGTATAATTTTTAAAAAATATTACTATTGTTATCAAATCAACAGAACAATGATACAGACATGAATATTGTCCACAACATCTTTGGAAAACGAGTGAACTCCTCAGATCCACTAATGCCAGCTGCTAAAACTCAACTATATAAATAGGTATTTTTTAAATGATGTCAGTGTTTGAAATTCTTTTACATATTTCCAAAACACATTACAGTTCATCCAAACCACGTTACATTTCATCCAAAACACCTTACATTTCATCCAAAACACGTTTCAGTTCATCAAAAACACGTTTCAGTTCATCTAAAACACGTTACAGTATATCCTAAACACGTTAAAGTATATCCAAATCACGTTACAGTTCATTGTAAGCATTTTACAGCTCATCCAAAGCATGTTACAGTTCATCCTAAGCACATTACAGCTCATCCTAAGCACATTACAGCTCATCCTAAGCACATTACAGTTCATCCAAAGCATGTTACAGTGTATCCAAAACACGTTAGAGTTCATCCAAAACACGTTACAGTATATCCTAAACACGTTAAAGTATATCCAAAACATGTTACACTTTATCCAAAACACGTTACAGTTCATCCAATCCACACTTCATTTCATCCAAACCACGTTTCAGTTCATCCAAACCACATTAGAGTTCATCCAAACCACGTTAGAGTTCATCCAAACCAAGTTACAGTTCATCCAAACCACGTTGCAGTTCATCCAAACCACGTTAGAGTTCATCCAAACCACGTTACAGTTCATCCAAACCACATTACAGTTCATCCAAACCACGTTTCAGTTCATCCAAACCACGTTTCAGTTCATCCAAAACACGTTACAGTTCATCCAAAACACGTTACATTTCATCCAAAACACGTTACAGTTCATCCAAAACACGTTACATTTCATCCAAAATACGTTACAGTTCATCCAAAATACGTTACAGTTCATACAAACCATGTTACAGTTCATCCAAACCACGTTCCAGTTCATCCAAAACACATTACAGTTCATCCAAAACATGTTACAGTTCATCCAAAACACGTTACAGTTCATCCAAAACACGTTACAGTGCATCCAAAACATGTTACAGTGTTTCCAAAACATGTTAAATATTCCCATAAGCTCCTACATATTCCCATAAGCTCCTACATATTCCCATAAGCTCCTACATATTCCCATAATTACCTAATATTCCCATAAGCTCCCAATAATTTCCATAAGCTCCCACATATTCCCATAAGCTCCTAATATTTTCATAAGCTCCCACATATTCCCATAAGCTCCCACATATTCCCATAAGCTCCTACATATTCCCATAATTACCTAATATTCCCATAAGCTCCCACTTACTCCCATAAGCTTCTACATATTCCCATAAGCTCCTAAAAATTCCCATAAGCTCCCATATATTCCCATAAGCTCTCACATATTCTCATAAGCTCCCAATAATTCCCATAAGCTCCCACATATTCCCATAAGCTCCTACATATTCCCATAAGCTCCTACATATTCCCATAAGCTCCTACATATTCCAATAACACGTTACAGTTTATCCAAAACACGTTACAGTTCATCCAAAACACATTACTGTTCATCCAAAACACGTTACAGTTTATAAAATTTAATCAATGAATAAATTTTAAAAGATATTACTATTGTAATCAAATAAACAGTACAAAGATACAGTCATGAATATTGTCATGAATATTGTCCTTAACATCTTTGGAAAATGAGTGTACTCCTCAGATCCTTGAATGCCAGCTGCTAAAACTAAACAATATAAGTAGGTATTTTTTAAATGATTTCAGTTGGTTCACTCAAAAAAAATCTCTACTTAAGTTTGCAGTGTTTGAAATCCTTTAAATATTTCCAAAACACGTTACAGTTCATCCAAAGCAAACGTGCTAATCATTCATAATAAAATGACTACATTAGTTATATATAAATTGTATATGTTGTAACTCCAATACTTTATACAAATATATAGATCTTTGTTCGTTTGTGCTTTGTATGCAGCATAAAAACATCAATACATTTTTCTCTAAGAGTGGTGACCGGCAACACTCATGCCTCGTATCTGCCTTTTGGGTATCTTTTTATTCATGGTATTAGTGCAGAAAATTAAATACATATAATTTTAGAAGCTATTAAACACTTTTATGAATATAATATCTCTGTAGTATCTTAAACCACGATGCTCATTCTGTTAATGTTAAAATATCTTCACTTTTAGGCTGCAGTCTAGACCAACAGTAAATTCATTCATCTTGTAGACTTCTAAATCAGCATACTTTTTTTTTATCTGTCATTTAATAAAAAACATTAGATCAGCATTACATTAATTAGGTAAAATAAGAACCCATTTAGGTACAGCCTAGTGGCAAAAAATAGTAAATTTAGAAAAGCTTCAAGTGTTCATTGGTCTAAGGGCAGCCAGCAAACGCTCTCATAAACATGTACACTATAAAATAACAAAATGAAAGTTAGATTAGCTACACAAACACTTAGTTTGTCTGTGGCTATAGCCTTGAAGTTTGCATCAGAGTCAAGATGTAAAAAATTTTAATCTATCAAAGGCACAGTAAATTTCATTTTAATATATAATAATGTTTTAGATATTTTGGTCTTTTTTTCCATCCATGGGACACTTTTGTGGTTGGAACCATTATCCATCTGCAATTCAGAGCATTTTATGTAGAGGCTAATGCTGGAATTCAGAGCATTTTATGTAGAGGCTAATGCTGGAATTCAGGTGAACATTTTGCAACATCACAAATGGTGTACCTCAAAATAATTTTAATATCCTACAAATAGATAATGATGCAGTTACTGCCTACTAGCAACTTTTTACTGACTTAACTGAACTTTTTTAGAAACGAGCAATGGTATTGACTCTCATGTACACATTCTTCTAAAACTTATTTGTAGTGAAGTTTTAAATTAAGATGCTACCATACAGTAACACTAACCAACATAGCAATGAAAAAAAAATAGTATTAGACAAAAGTTTAGTTGAACTGTAATATTCAGAAACCAAAAATTTGCATGACTTTTGAATCCATTTAACTTCACAAAATAAAATTAGTTTTTAAAAGGTAAAGCTAGATATAATTTAAATGTACTGGTATTTAATTTAAAGAAATTTCATTTTAGGGTGATGCACTATCTTGCCATCAATAATTAATTAAGGCTGCACTTTTCAATAATAAGATATCTGATAGAATGTTTTTTTACTTTTGCATGAATGAATGTATTTAGAAAGAAAATTATATAGTTCATGTAACTATCATTAAAAATGATTAATATTATGTATATTAATAACTATTGTCATTTTTAATACTATTTTAAAAGATATGTACCCATTTTTTATATTATTTCATAAAAAGTGACTATTGAAAGCAAATTTGTTTAGTGTAAATTTCCAGTCACATGTTGCAAGAAATACATTGTTTTGTCAATTGGCTATTTTTTAAATTAAGCTGCTTTGTATGATCATGTCTATTGAAATGTTGAAATATAATAAAGTGGCTAGTTTATTTCATTAAATCATATGTATAAAGTAGAATGATATGTCACAAATTTTTTTAATTATTAGAATATTGTATATAATGATATTTTTTTTACAACACATGATTTAAATGTAAAATATTTACTATTTAAAAAGAAAAAACCATTTAGAAAGATTAAATCTTTTTATTTTATATGAAACAGATGATATGAATAACTGTGCTTCTATCATTACAAGACTAAGATTAATATGAGCAGTACTTACTTTTTTTCATTATAATTGTTTTTCCTTTTTATAATGTAAATGTTGTTAATTAAATAATTCATGCAATTAGATTTTTATACATTATACAGGAAAAAATATGACAACTTACACATATCTACTCTTTGATACTACTGTAAAAAATATTTTATCACCATTAAAATATCTAAATTGTATTTTGACTTATCTTTTTTTTTTGTTTTGTTTATTAAAATGTTGTATTGTTATCATTACATTGAACTAGTTACAATAGTTTAAATTGTTACAAAAAAAAGTCTAATACCAATGTAACATTACAATAAAAACTGACGGTGCCTAAAATACCTATGTCAGATTTTTACAAAGCTAAAATAAATGTTTGGCATGATGTTATAGACCAACTATAGACTATGCTTAAGTCAAGATAGTTATACTTTTATTTGCTCTTTATAGAAGACAAAGAGATGGTGATATTTTAGTATATTGATAAAAAATGGATATGTGTTTTCTTTTGCAAATATTTTTTAGAAAAATACATACATCTTCTACACAGTAATCACACTGACTGTGTGATATAAACGTTATGCCTATTTAATCAGTCTAAACAGCATTATGGACCCACAGGCCAACCGGAGGATGCTATGAAGACCCATATGATGGACTAAAGTGGGTCCCTTTCAGTCAGAAGTATGTGCAAATGTAATTGACTAGTCTGGGTGGAGAGGCACCATAGCATTATATTTTATAGGAATTAAATCTTAAAAGGGAGTGATGATCATAGGCGGTCGCTAAAGTTGCCAAGCCATAAATTATGGCATAATAACGGGACCCTCTTACATTCATGGGACCCTGACAAGTCACTGCGTATACTATAGACAGCCTGTCTATAATTAAATGAAATGACATAATTTACTGTAACTTTTAAAAAATTATGCGTCATTTTATCCGTGCTTAGCTTAAAAAAAATACTGAAAGTTTGGTTAAGTCTCTAAGGAAGCCTGTTTTCAATGCAACAATATATATTATGAAAACGTCTCGTCAACATATAAATTTAGTTAGTGTCCAGCTAGGTCTCATTGTTGCTTAGTTCAGAGAAATAATGTTCGATTTTATTTTTCATAAAATCGCCGTAAAATATTTTTTTGTTTTTATCAATGTGAGTTATGTATGTCAGTGTACTTTATATGAGCACCAAATTAAATGGCGGTGGCCCATGAAGTATGTCCATGAACGACTTCCGTTTAAGAACTTAAATGATAAGTGTGGTCGATCTAGTTCTTTATATCTATGGTT